>JAXBDA010008145.1:0-15601 GCA_036023075.1 Gaultheria prostrata | reverse complement strand
GGGGGGTTAATTACAATTTAAATTTAGGATAGTTTAGGAGGTTATGGGGTGATTAAGGGGATTGAGTAAACTTATTTTACAAGTTTTTGGCCGGAAAATGGGGGAGCATAGGCTCCTATTACAGCAGAATCTCATGATTGCACCCACTGTCTGTAACTGACTGGGAGGCAGTTGAGCGCTTAAGGTGGTGTTTGTTGCAGGTTTGTGCTTTGGTATGGCTTTGATGTTTTGGGTTAGGTTAAGGGTTTTTGAGAGGTTTATGATTAGGTTTGAGGGTTTATCAAGTCCGAGCCTCGTTTCGGTCCTCAAGGTAGTCAACATTGGTCCGTTTCATCATTGAGAACACTTGCGCGCATCCCGGGTCCAAAATCGGGGCGTATACAATTATGTTTTGTTGTCGTTCCATTCGTTCTCCTAAAGACAAGAATAATTATTAATGACTAGCCCAAGTAGCACTAATCAACTCAAGGGTGTAAATATTGTTCCGTACCGGTTGGTACATAGTTTTAGAAAGAAATCGGTACTCTAAAAGCCGGTACAAATGAGGAGTGATTTCTTTTCGGGTAATTTTACGGTGAGTACCGGCCGGTCTATTTAGGCAAATACTGGTGATGCTAACCTATAGCGTGCAAATGACGAATAATTAGGGAAAAATGAGAAGGAAGAAGAAGAAGAATAAAGCCTAACCACTAGAGAGGGCCTTTGTTGCACAGTCATGGGCGGCTCGATTACAATCTTGTTTAACAAAACTGAACTCACACAAGGAAAAAGATTTCTTAAGAGCTAAGCAATCTTGCACCAAAAGAGCGATATTAGACGCTAAATTCTTTAAAAAGAAAACACAGCTTCTAATAATCGGCTCTATGTTTGATTCAATAATCATCTTTGGATAATTCATAGTAATCCTCAGATATAAGCCTTCCCGAATCACTGTAGCCTCGGCAATCCTAGGCAAACTAATTTCAAAAGGAATCCAAACGTTGCGCCTTAGACACAACGACACAGGGGCGGATGTACAGTGGGGCTGGGTGGGCCCTGGCCCCCGCACTTTTTCAAAAAATAAAAAATAAAATTTTGCAATGAACAATTATAAATAATAAAGTAGGGCGAGTTTGACCCAGCAGTGGGCTTTGACTTAGTGGTTAGAGCTCCTCACTCTACACTTCCCACCCTGAGTTCGATTCTCACAAGGTGTGGAATTCTGTTTTTTTTTAATTGCCAACTAATACTCCTCTCTCTCTCTCTAAAGGTTGGTAAATTTTTTTTACCAAATGGAGAAAAATTAAACGTGACACCTTTGGACATTAAATTTTTTCTCAAAGTTTAGCATTTTTACTGCATGCTTCTTTACGGACTATGGTTGGAATTAATGTAATTATATAACTTCCTAGTAATTTTTTTCACAAAAAAAGGCAATTATATGACTTCCTAGTATTTTTTTTTCATATTTTTTGTGCAACGTGTAACTAGTTTTCATTGAATGTTTCCACCCCCGTGGCCGAATCAGGGCTCCATTCCTAATTTCTAGTGTCTCAAATTATCAATGTTTACATAGCCGTCAAGCTTGCAGTTGCTAAGCTAATTTGGCAACTGTTATAATTGATCTTTTTAAGGATCGAGGACGAAGTTAGTCCTCTCTTAGTAATGCCACTCATGAGTGGGCAATTCTGGCCCCGTTGTAGGCATCGGTAGAGCTATCAAATGCCTATGGCTGTTGCCCCCCCCTCCCGGATTGGAAATCCTGGCTCCGCCACTGCAACGACATCAACATTAATCTTAACAAACACCTTCCCTATGATGCTGTCATATTCCATTCCCGGGATTCGAAGCATTCGGAGGATTTGGAGTAGGCTTTCTATTCGCTTCCACACACTCATAGAAATCTGCTTCTGCTTTCCCACTTACTCTTATTGTAATGTCTGCAATCTTGGAGCACTAATCAAGTTGACTTCACATTATTTTTTATAACTCAGGTGTCTGGACTTGGGGTGGGTGATGTGCATCCCCATGCACAACACCGTGATGCGCAGCTCCATGGGACGGCTGTGCCGATATTTTTTCAACAATCGAAGACGTTCACCGCATAGAGCTCGTCGAGTACTACAAGTGTGCCGAAAATCAACTTGACCGGATATCTTAAAATGCCTCATCGGAACACAAATAACTTGAAAAAGTGGTTTTGATCCAGTGTTTGTGTTCCATTTTTTTTCAAGGTATTTGTGTTACGATGACGCACTTATAGATTTCCGATTGAGTTGATTTTTGATACACTAGTAGTACTCGACGAGCTCTACCCGATGGACGTCTCCGATCGTTGGAAAAAAGCCGACGCGGCTGCGCCATGGCTACACAACACGGTGCTGTGCATCCCATGCATAACACCCACCCCAGGTCCCAGGTGTCTGAGCTGGTTTACGTGCATCTCGACTACTCCTACCTAGGTAAGTACTAATTTTATTTTGTCCATAACAACAACAAATAGTTCTCCTTTAAGAAACGTATAGAAAGAACAAACGCCCCAATCGGATTCTCGCGTGGGGCGTTTATTCTTTCTATACGTAGCTTAGTGGTATATTAAGTAATTTATCATTAGAAATTGAGAAAACAAGAAAACGATTGGTGAATAACTCAATCGGTGCGAGAATTCGATTGGGGCGTTTGTTCTTTCTATATGTAGCTTAGTGGTATCTTAAGTAGTTTATCAATAGAAATTGAGAAAACAAGAAAACGATTGGGGCGTTTGTTCTTTTTATACGTAGCTTAGTGGTATCTTAAGTAGTTTATCATTAGAAATTGAGAAAACAAGAAAATGATTGGGGAATAGCTCAATCGGTGAATTTTGACCTCAAATTTCGGCCAAACGGCTCCACAACATAAGTCCAAACTTTTTAGAATTGATCACAACCTTATAAACTACAACAGGTAAGGTAAATGATGTGCCCCTTATTGGTACTAGTAAAATAACATGTGCCATGCACGTGGGTAATTTTACGTACCATATTACTTCAAAAGAGAACGAAGAACCACTATCTCTCATTCAAAACCACCTCATTTTGTAGAGACAATAGTATTATATCCCAAAACAAAAGGAAATACAATTTAAAAAATGTGTTTATTTGCAACTCCATAATGAAGTTTTCCTTATTTTTTCCCTAAGAACTAGCCCCATTATGTAAGTTTTCCTTCTTTTTTCCTAAGTTTTCCTTATTTTTTCCCCTGCTACAGTGCTTGCACCAGTCACCTGCATTGTTCTTCCGATTTACCAAAGATAATGTTTATGTATATCATTGTCTTTACAACACTGAGCATCATATGCCACAAAACCCAACTGTCTCTCTTTTCTTATGCATTTGATTTGCCATTTCTTAAGAGTATCAGACACCTCAAAAGTTATCTTTAAAATTGTATTTTGCTACCACACCTTAAAATTCGAAGGGTCAGTTTATGTGGTGCATTCCACCAAATTCTTGAGAGAGTGAATTTGTGAGGAATTACTGTTTGGTATTTGAGGGATCTGCTAGAGTACAAATTTCGTAGTTGATCCCTAATTTTTCGATAGTTGATGTTTGAAAGATAAAATGCTCTAAAGATGAATAATAATCCGCAAAGTTCTAATTTCTCCAAACACGAGCTTACCCCTTGATGCGTGAACTTCTCTTGAAATGCCGACAGGGGAAAAAAAGGCTAAAATCATTATCCCTGATACAAACAAATTTTCAGATTCTGAAGTCATGGTCGAGCCATACCGGATAATCGGCTAGGTTAATTTCTTGTTCTACTGATGAATTTTTCAGGAATATCAATTCTTGCAATTAATGGCCATGGGAGTGAATAAGGCCGATACGTTTGGGATGGCGAGAGAGGCACCTCGTATATGTGAGAACATAATTAAAAGGACGAGTATGGAGGTTGTGTTTGAGCATTGGAGTGTTTAATATCAAATGAAACTTTACTCAAATTTGAATAAAAATATGAGTAAAGGGTTGGAAATGCTTTCACGAGTTTAAAAATGGTAGATTACAGAAAATGAAAATGCCGGAGCCATCGCCGGAGTTGTCACCACGCCGCCGCTGTCGTTGTCAGGAGTCTGGATATGAAACTGAGATCTTTCGAGAGGGTTTAAGTGTCTGAGACATACTTAAGGGGTGAAACTCGGGAATAAGTATTACTTTAAGGGGGTTTACTGCAATTTATCTAAAAGAAAAAAAAAAAAAAAAAAAAAAGGATGAAACGGATCGATCCTTGAAACCAGACGCACCATAATCGCAACCAGCAAAAATCGTACACTTCGCAACAATGGCACTCAATCTTCGGCAAAAGCAGACTGGTAAATCTCTCTCTCTCTCCACAGCACTAACTCGATCTAGTAGTTTTCCTTTTCCTTTTAATGGGCAAATTCGATCTAGTTTTCCTGGTACATATACCTTTTTATGCTTTGATGTACCCATTTGGTGGATTTTTTGATGTGGGTTTTTGATCTGGTTTCAGAATGCATAACACGAATGTTGAATCTGAACCAACCGTTGAATCCCACCGGAACGGCGAACGAGGAGGTGTACAAGATTTTGATCTTCGACAAGTTCTGCCAAGACATTCTCTCTCCTCTGATCCGCGTCAAGGACCTCCGCAAGCACGGCGTAACTCTCTACTTCCTCATCGACAAGGACCGTAAGCCCGTCCACGACGTCCCCGCCGTCTACTTCGTCCAACCCACTAGCTCCAACGTCCACCGCATCGCCGCCGACGCCTCCCGATCCCTCTACGACTCCTTCCACCTCAACTTCTCGTCCTCGATTCCTCGCCCGTTGCTCGAAGATCTCGCATCGGGCACTCTCAATTCGGGCTCGATCGATAGGGTTTCCAAGGTACATGATCAATACTTGGAGTTCGTAACCCTAGAGGATAATCTGTTTTCGCTTGCGAATAAGTCTTGTTATGCTCAATTGAATGATCCGTCTGCTGGGGATAGGGAAATCGAGGAAATTGTGGAGAAAATTGTTAGTGGGTTGTTTTGTGTTTTAGCTACACTTGCTGTGGTTCCTATAATTAGGTGTCCCCGTGGTGGGCCTGCGGAAATGGTCGCGTCTTTGCTGGATCAAAGGTTGCGCGACCATTTGTTGGTCAAGAACAACTTGTTTTCGGAAGGTGGGAGTTTTGCCGGCTCGTTTCAGAGGCCGATCTTGTGCTTATTTGATAGGAATTTCGAGTTGTCGGTTGCAATACAGCATGATTTCAGGTATAGGCCGCTTGTTCATGATGTGCTGGGATTGAGGCTGAATAGATTGAGCATGAAAGGGGAGAAGGGTGGGATGAAATCTTATGAGTTGGATAGGTTGGATCCGTTTTGGGTGGCTAATGGGTCGTTGGAATTTCCAGAAGTAGCTGTGGAGATTGAGACCCAATTGAATAAGTATAAGAAGGATGTCGACGAGGTGAACAGGAGGACCGGTGGAAATGAGGGTGCTGAATTTGATGGGACAGACTTGATTGGCAATACGAAACATCTGATGAATGCTGTTAATTCACTGCCTGAGTTGACTGAGCGGAAGCAGGTGATTGATAAGCATACTAATATTGCTACTGTTTTATTGGGTGAGATCAAGGAGCGGTCACTTGATTCTTTTGCCAAGAAAGAGGGTGAGATGATGGTTAGAGGTAGCATTGATAGAAATGAGCTTCTTAGTGTGCTTAAAGGGAAAGGATCTAAGTTGGATAAGTTGCGTTTCGCAATTATGTATATTATTTCTTCTGAAACCATGCTGCAGTCAGAAGTGGAAATTGTTGAAGCTTCACTAAGGGAGTCTGAAGTTGATACCAGTGCATTTCAATACGTTAAAAAGATCAAGTCGTTGAATGTTTCATTTGCTTCTGCGAATTCTGCTAGTAAAAGTAACATTGTGGATTGGGCTGAGAAGCTCTATGGGCAGTCAATTAGCGCTGTCACTGCTGGTGTGAAGAATCTTTTGTCTAGTGATCATCAACTGGCATTGACGAGGACCGTTGAAGCCTTGATGGATGGCAGACCAAATCCAGAAATCGATTCTTATCTTGTGTTTGATCCTCGTGCTCCCAAGTCTAGCTCTGGGGCTAGTAGTAGCCATCTGAAAGGGCCATTTAAAGAGGCTATTGTGTTTATGATAGGTGGTGGTAACTACGTGGAGTATGGGAGCTTGCAAGAGCTTGCTCAGTCTCAGCAGCCAGCCAAGCATGTGATATATGGAACAACTGAAATTCTCACTGGCAGCGAATTTGTTGAGCAGCTTGCATTTCTGGGGAAGAAGATGGGATTAGGAAGCAGCGGTGGTGCTTCATTTTAGTTTGAAGCATATGGCTTATGGCAACATGGGAGGGGTGAATGGCTTCATCTTTTCTTCCCAACACTTATTGGTATTGTTAGGTACTTCTCCCCTGCTAAGAGATTAACCTGGGTATTGGTAGGAGGACAGATTGCAACAGTACAAATATCGAAAGATGTCTCCTTACTTGTGATTGTGAATCACAAGTATGGATGGCATTGGTTCGGTTTAGTCGGGGTTTGTAGGAAATTTTCCACCCACGACCTGACTTGCTGTTTTTGTGTTGTATGTACCCTTACTGACTGGACACCTAAAACCCCGACCAAGAGCAGTGTGTGGTAGGCTGGTTTGTGTGGGTTCACCCGTTTAGACAGTTTAAGAAATTAAGGACTCAAAAACAAGAAACACTACACGGTTACAAAGTTGTGGAGGTGAATCTCAAGTTGATTTCCTTGAAAATGGGATCTCAAGATGGGAAAGGATGGACCACTTACTCCAGCAACAATTGCAAGCCTTGTAACTCTTTCAGAATGCGTTGGTATAGCAATGGCCTGGTGGGACACGCGGGGTTACTGTGGTACGAGATTAGCAGCTATCTATACTGAGGAATCTGCATCTTGAGATTGATCGCCTCTGCCTTTTTTGGCCTCTTGTGATCCAGGAGGCAAATCGAAGTCCGTCCTCCTGGAGAAGAAACATTAATGCTCCACATTTTTACTGTCTTTTCATCCCAGAAAAGGCTTTGTTTTTGTTTTGTTTGTTGATTTGTTCTGCTACTGATTGTTATGGCCTTTTTGTTGTTTTTGTCTTTGAGAGAGTGCATTGACCTTTTTGTTTTCTTTCTACTGTATTATATATCTGATGAGCATCTAAAGATTGTGAATGGATGGGAGAAGAAAAAAGCTTGGCTTCCAAGAGCGAATAGATGAGGTGCTTTCCCAAATTTTTGATCTGTTTTTACGTAGAAACCCATAGTGCTTATCTCACAACCTTTATTGATGCCTAGAGAAGTCATAAAATTGAGAACTGTCACTTTTTCCCCTTGGATTTGATGAACAGATCAAAGTGGTCATGCAACTAATTAGTATAGGACAGTCGGATAGCCTTTTTTTTTTTTTTTTTTTTTTAAGTTTTGTATGTCATTGCATGCGCGTTCATTTTTGAATTGTCCATCACCAAAATATGGTGGGTTTTAAAGCATTGTTGATGACAGCGGTGGCGATGGTTGGCGATCATGGATCTTATTTGATAGATTTCCATTAACTTTATTAAACACATATTTTAATATTATAAAAAAATATTATAAATTGTGAAATATAGACAATTGTTTGAAAAAATCAAAAAGTAAAAATGACACAACAATTTGAGACGGAAGGAAAGAGTAGTATATAGTACAAGACTACAAGCACATGCGACTCACTTACAACCCCTTTGATTCAAAACGGAGTATTAGACATGAGTCGTATTCACTTATATAGCTAGAATGCGATTTGTTCTTGTAAGAATGCCATTGAAAGAGCAAACAAAACGACAGATATGAAAGACAACTTCCAAATACATCAGAATCTATCCAAGTACTTGACATAGCGAAGACTTTGTGAGGCTCAGTTTGGATGACAGTAATCTCGAGAGGGAATGAAAATGTGATGTCTTCTTTTCATGATTCCAATATTTGGCACATGCATGAATAGAAATGTGATTCCATGCTTGTCTGATTCCAGCGTTTGGAACAATCAGGAATATGAATGTGATTCCCGATGACACATTGAACCAGGAATCACATTCCCGAACTGAGTGGGAATTTGATTCCTCCCTTACGCCCATGGGAATCTTAGATTCCATGCTCATTAATTAAGAAAATGAAATGTTGACTTTAATAACTTTCTAAAATAATTGTTTCCTACGTAAGATTAATGAATTAATCCAAACATTGAAATGAAATTACTCCAGGTATCAAATTCCTAGGAATTAGATTCTCAGTAATCATATTCCTATTCTCATCCAAGAAAATTTTCAGGAATCAGATTCCTATTCCCACTCAAGATTTCGGTCATCAAAACACAGCCTTAAGAGAAAGCTCCTCTTCCTTTTCCAGAGAGAGAGCTCTCTTTCCCTTTTTTCCGTTCTCCCCATGCCGCCTCCCCTCCCCCCAGTTCAGCCCCTCCCACCTCTTATCTCCCTATTTTCTTCCCTCCTCTCCTATATCCATGGTTGTGTGGCGGTTGAGACTCTCGTCCTCATGAGAGAAGTTCTCCCACTACCCTATCATTTTTGGACGGTGGCAAACCAAATCTACTGATCTGGAATCTCTGGCCCTCAGATCCGAGCTCGGAGGCTGGATTTGTGGGTTCTCCAACAGCAGCGGTGGCGGCGCCTGGAGCTATGTTTGCCACATCTTCCGTCATCTTCCTCTAGCCACATCCGTGCGGAAAGTGGTTCCATTGTGGTGTTGTACAATTTTGCGACTTTTGTATTTTTCTTTTCTTTTTCCTTTTCTTGTATTTTCTGACCGATAGTGTCCTTTTTTAGTTTAATAATATAAGTTTTCTCGGTGATGTAATTTAAATATTGGTGATGGAGTATAGAGGCTGTGCATGGACTTTGAAGTTTGCTAATGCATCGAAGAGATTGGTGATTGAATGTAATGCTTTAGTGATGGAGTGTAAATTCTAAATGACTTGACATTCCATATTTTTTACTAATTTTGTTGGTAGTTTGTTTAATCAAAATTTGGTGTGGATGTTGTTCTTGTTTTTTAAATTTTTTTTATCAAGATTTAATAAATATAGCAAAAAATGAAAAAATCAATAGGATTAGAAAAAAATAATTTCTCTCACTTTTTATCTTTACTGTGTTTTTCTCCAAACTTATTTCATCACATGACGAATTAAAAGAGTAAACTAGTGAAGTGGAAAAAAAATTAAAAACTGCATTATAGGTTAAAAAAAAGATTAAACTTCTTGAAAATTTTAAAAAGAAATAAAATTTACTTCTTTTACCAAGTTTGGAGAAATATGCAGTAAAGATAAAAAGGAGAGAAATTTTTTGTACTTATTATTTCCTTTTCTCTAGTGAAACTTTTTGTACTTATAGGTCATTTTTCTATATATATATATATATATATATATATATATATTGATTTAATCTTGATAAGGAAAATTGAAAGAAAAAAAGAACAACAACATTCAAACCAAGTTTTGTTAAAACAAACTACAAAAAAATTACATAATGAGAAAAACCAAGAATTTCGATTGAGCTGAAGTTGTGCGTGTTAATTTTTTACGAATCTTTATTTTTTATTTATTTTTTTCGTTCGGATTTTTTGGAACCTGAACTGTTTGGTCTATGCATATATGTTTCCTTTCCTCGAAGAAACAAAAAAAAAAATCACCGGTCGGTCCAAAGGATTTTTTTAAATTTTTATTTTCTCAAGGACCTATATGAAGTTTGTAGAAAGATTTAATACCCAAAACGAGTTAACCCGTGTTAATGAACGGGGCTTAGGTTCGACCCACCCCAAAAGAAGGGCCAGAACCGTCAAAGTCAAAACATGTTCAAAATCTGACAAGTAAACACAGCACACTGGAGCCTTTCACAGAAGACCACGTGTAAATCATGCCTACGTGGCCTCTTTCTATTGGTCCAATCCTTCCATTCAGTTCCCACGTCGACTCTCCCGCGACCCACCCTATAAATACCAGTCGCCGTTCTTCTTCTCCAAAATTTTCCCATCCGAATTTTCCCGGAAAATCAAAATCCTCGATTCACATCACTCTCTCTCTCTCTCTAACATTTTTCCACATCACTCTCTCTCTCTAACATTTTTCCTTCAGCTCCAACCTATACATACATTGCTTATACGTGCTTTTTTTTCCAGTTCGAGATTTGGCATTGATGCTGTTCAGACGAAGCTCCAATTACTGAAACGATGGCGACGTCGATCTTCTTCAGGTTTGCGTTACCACTCCTCTCGATCCTCTTCATTTTAACCCTAGCTCCCACGCCAATTGAATCAGCTGTTTCAAGCGTAGATCTAGGCTCAGAATGGCTAAAAGTGGCTGTAGTAAACCTAAAACCAGGCCAAACCCCAATCTCGATCGCAATCAATGAAATGTCGAAACGTAAATCACCAGTGCTAGTCGCATTCCAAAGCGGTAATCGTTTAATCGGCGAAGAAGCGGCCGGGTTAACTGCTCGGTATCCCGATAAAGTGATTTCCCATGTCCGCGATTTGATTGGGAAACCGTACAATTACGTGAAAAGTTATCTCGAGTCGATGTACTTGCCGTTTAACTTAGTGGAAGATTCGAGAGGAGGCGTGGGAGTTAAGATTGAGGATGAAGGTGTGGCTTATTCGGCTGAGGAGTTGGCCGCGATGGTGTTAGGGTTTGTGGGGGAATTGGCTTCGGTTCATTCGAAAGGGAAGGTAAAGGATGTTGTGATTACGGTGCCTGCTTACTTTGGGCAGGCGGAGAGGAAGGGGTTGATTCAGGCTGCTGAGTTGGCGGGTATTAATGTGTTGGCTCTGGTTAATGAGCATTCGGGTGCTGCGTTGCAGTATGGGATTGATAAGGATTTCTCAAATGGGTCGAGGAATGTGATTTTCTATGATATGGGTGCTAGTAGTACTTATGCTGCTCTTGTGCATTTCTCGGCATATAACACGAAGGAGTATGGGAAGAGTGTATCAGTCAACCAGTTTCAGGTACTTCTCAAACTCGCCCCCGTCTCTTTTACTTGTAAATTTTGTAATCATCAACAATTTCTAGCAAACCCTTTTTAAAGTAGTTTTTTATTTTATTTATGCAAAGAAGCTGCATAAGTTAACTCCTTCATGCTGACAAACGGAGCTCACTCTGAGTATGTGGGTTCCTGTTGGTATGAATTATGATCATACTCGTGATGGCCGGTGTTTTGACCTCCACCTTTTTCTTTCAAATTCTGATTTATTGGGATATGACAGGTGTGTAGTTTATGACATTAGGAGCGCTGGTTATGACATTTTGTTTACTATTGATTTGCCAATTGCATTGCATTCCTGTATTTGTTTCAAAATTGCCTTTCAGTATTCCACCCAACTATTCCGGATGTAAACAGTCGCTTTTTGTGATAATTGGATCATTTTTTGGAATTTATGTATGTTAGCTATTGCAGTATTGCTTTCATTGATAGTGACGTTACTCGGGAAACTTTGCACTTGTGTAACTCTTCTGGTATGGGCTCAACCAGTTATGATTTGTTTTATATACGACGAAAGGAAAACAAAAATTCCCATTTTTCTTTAATGGAAGGGCATTTTAATTATGGTCAATCAGTCTATATGTTATTTTTTATTTATTCTCCAGACTCCACCATTGTGAAACTGTTTGATGGCAGTGAGCCAGCGACTAATATTTGCTCTTTTGTAGCATCTTTTTATTATCCTGATCCTCATTTGCAGCATGGCTTTTTGTGCAAAGGGTCATGTATTGTTCCATATAGAATGAAGTCTGTTTTTGTTATTATCCTTGGCAAGCCAGCTAGTTAAACTTTGAAGCTGTCATAGGTCAAGGATGTGAGATGGGACCCACAACTTGGGGGTCAGACTATGGAATCAAGGTTGGTGGAGCACTTTGCGGATGAGTTCAACAAGCAACTTGGAAGTGGCTTTGATGTAAGGAAGTCTCCTAAGGCGATGGCAAAGTTGAAGAAACAGGTTAAGCGTACAAAAGAAATTCTTAGTGCAAATACAGTGGCTCCCATATCAGTTGAATCTCTTTATGATGATCGTGACTTTAGGTATGTGTAAAGGGCATTTTTCATTCTTTACTTGTTCTGATATGGGCTTTTCTAAGTTATTTTTGTTCCTATGTCCTTGAAGGAAAAAAAAGATATTAAGAATGGATGTGGAAACATCTATAGGATTGTGGAGCAAGGGCGATAGTAGAGTGATTCTAGTTTAAGGGCACTGAGCTTGATTGGACACACGCCTTATCAACATCTTGTCAGTTTATGTAGCAGAAATACAAGAGTCTCTAGTACAAATGCGATGATGGATAAAATGACCTGATTGAGTTGCTATACCCTGCTTATAATTCTGCACTCGCTCATTAGTTCAAATAATTGTGGGTGGGAGGGAGGGAGGGAGAGAGAGAGTATCTCTGTAATGGTTGTAAAATGTCTCAATGCTGACAGATTTATCTCTTACTTTGGATCACTGTGCCATACCTTGTTATTCTAGTTAGGTATGAATTTGATTGTTTGCTTATATGAGTTTAAATAAGTGGATTTACAATATTTCTCTCACTGTGTGTGCGTTACCAGGAGCACGATAACTCGTGAGAAGTTTGAGCAGCTCTGCGAAGATCTTTGGGAGAAATCTCTTATCCCTATTAGAGAAGTACTTGAGCATTCTGGTTTGAAGATTGAAGACGTATACGCAGTGGAATTAATTGGAGGTGCCACTCGAGTTCCAAAACTACAGGTCTTCACTACATGCACTGGCTTGTAATTAAAACTTTTTTAGATGCTACATCATCGCATTTTTGTTTGAGTTCAGTGGTAAATCGTAGAACCCTCACACGTGTTGATAGCATTGGAGCTATTGTATACAGTACTCCGTGCATAATACTTTTATTATATTTGGAATATCCCTCTGTCCGACAAAGAATGTCCAAAACCACTATTCATACCTCTCATAAAATCATCTACATTTTTTAAGTTACAAATTTACAATGTTTAATATATATTAGAGCTCAATGGGGAAAAAAAAAGATTCATGTAGCCAACCCCAATTGATTGGGACATAAGACTTAGTTTGGTTTGGTTTAATGCTTAATGTTTGATAAATTTCACTTAGTTTTATCGAGCAAACTTTTTAAAATCATAATAAGTATTTTTAATTAGAAAATATACACACAAACACGGATATATTCTACCTCCATCCATGTTTGTTGGTCCATTTTCAACGTTTGCGTCATGTTTCAAATTGTCTATATGTTTCAATTTATAATGGGTTTCATGATATTGAAAGTTTCAAATAATAGAATTAATTGAGATATATCAAATAAGATCCTTATTGCATACTTTTTGAGATTCTTATTGAAGATATGTAGTACAATTTTCAAGGCGTGTGGAATAGTGAAAGTGGACAAACAAACACGGATGGAGGGAGTATGAATGTATACATATGTTTACAAAGAGTTGTAGATATATCTGGTTCTTATCCCTATCTTGATGAAATTAAGTCTATTTGATGAAGCTAAAAATGAAGTACTGCAGTTTAGTGCAGAAGTATACAATTGCTTTAAGACAGGCACTGTACTTTTGGACATGTGCACCGTGGAAATATTTGAATAATGAACTGTCAATGGCAATGGGATATTGGGATGTGTGAAATCGAAGCACTAAGTAATGTCAGGTGTACATTTTATTTTCTTTTGATCAGTATATTTTATTTGTGCTGTATCTAAAACAATTACAAAACACCAAATGAATTCAGTTTTTAGCAGTTTTCAGTCAGTAAACAGGACTTTTTATTTGCAAGAATTGCTGAGTGTAAAATTTCCATCCTATAACTGTAGGTCTGAACGGATAGTGAATGCCGAGTAAGAATACGAACTACAAGAAAGCAAGCTTTCCCACCATCAAGACTAACAAAAAAAGAACATATAACTTTTAAAGATTTGTGTATGCTAGTGTGAAGCTGCTGCACTGCATCCACCAATCTGCTCTTTAAACATATGATCATTTTGTTTGTATTAAAGCATCCTTCCTTCCCATCTGATCACTTATGCTATAAATAAAAGTACTTAATGCAATTGCTTATAGGCTAAGGTTTAATATGAGATTCTCTATTTCGTCTCTTATAGGCTACTCTCCAAGAATTCCTCGGGAGGAAAGATCTGGACAAACACTTGGATGCTGATGAAGCTACTGTTCTTGGTGCTTCATTACATGCAGCAAACTTAAGTGATGGAATCAAATTAAATCGTAAACTAGGGATGGTTGATGGTTCTTCATATGGATATGTGATCGAGTTTAATGGTCCTGCTCTTCTGCAAGATGAAAACTCCTCGAAGTTTGTTGTGGGAAGAATGAAAAAAGTACCTAGTAAGGTAAATTATCTGGTAGTAATTTGAATAGATTCCACTTGATGCTTTAACACTGGGAAACTTTAAAAAAAGTTGCCATTTACTTTTGCTAATCAACATATGTTTGCCTGCCTGACAGATTTTCAAACCCATTTCCCATAATAAAGACTTCGAAGTTTCACTTGCCTATGAGGGTGACCTATTACCCCCCGGTGTTGCTTCGCCTTTATTTGCTCAGTATTCTGTGTCTGGTCTGACTGATGCTAGTGAAAAGTGAGGCTTGTAACATTTTGAATAGTCATTCAATCTGGCTTCTTCTGGTTCTATACTTTGAGAAATGGAAGGTTTATTCTTTTTGGTAGTTGATTTTTATCATCTGTCCTTTTATTTTCTAGGTATGCATCACGTAATCTTTCTTCCCCAATCAAGGCCAATATGCAGTTTTCTCTAAGTAGAAGTGGTGTACTTGCCTTGGATCGGGCAGATGCTGTTATTGAAATATCTGAATGGGTTGAAGTTCCCAAAAAGAATCTTACGGTGGAGAACTCAGCTTCTGGTTCACCAAACATCTCAGTTGAAGGTGGGCCAAAGAACAATTCAGAAGAAAGCATCGACAGCCTGAAAACTGATGGTGGATTAAGTAACGCATCCGACACAAGTGTAAATGAACAAAGCACTACTGTTCTTGGTACAGAAAAAAAGCTAAAGAAGAGGACTTTTAGAGTTCCACTTAAGGTGCCAAGTCATTCCTCCTTTCAAAATCTATCTAACATCGTGTATTGGATTACCTTTTTGGATTCTAGTTATTCATTTGGCACTTTTTTCTAGATTATTGAGAAGGCAGTGGGACCAGGGATGCTGTCGAAAGAAGCTTTTCTTGAAGCTAAAGCAAAACTAGAAGCACTGGATAAGAAGGATGCCGAGCGAAAAAGAACAGCAGAGTTGAAAAATAGTCTTGAAGGATACATATATGCCACCAAAGAAAAGGTTTGAATTGCTTTAGCTAATTTGCTACTCCCTCCGTTCCAAAATGTTTGCCCCCTACGAAACTACGTGTAATTTTCAAACTAAAAAATAATGTATTTACCAAAATAATTTTCAATTTTTTTTGGCACCATATTAAAGTTCTCAATGAAATCTATCAAACAAGATCCATATTGCTTAGAAAATTATTTTTGTAACTATATTATTTTTTAGTTTGAAAATTGCACCAAGTTTCGTAGGGGGCAAACA
>JAXBDA010008144.1:0-15609 GCA_036023075.1 Gaultheria prostrata | reverse complement strand
AGACATTTTCACGCTCGGTACGTTCGGTCCCTGTGGATTCGATCCGGTCTTACCGGTATTATGCTATCTCCGACACTAGCCCTACGCTTTGGGCACGCTATTAAATAACAAAGTTGGAGCGAAAGCAGAGCCGGACGGCTCTTCCAGAGAGCCGGACGACTCTCCTCTGTTCTCCCCTGTTTTCCAGAAAACCCTCCCCTGTTTTCTTATCCTCTTGTGCGTTTTACATTTTTAAAATTACACTTTTTCCCTCGATTTTCTTTTATTAACATTTAGTCCCTTCATTTTATTTTATTTCTATGTAATCATGTTAATTTTATTTATTTGTTATTTCCTATTATTTACTTGATTAATTGTCAAAGACTTTCAATAAAACATTTTTTGAAAGAAAATCCCACATATTTAGTACAGACCGGGAATATCCCGGGCGAGCGGGGTGCTTTTCCAAAATCTCCGCCCGTAACTTGGCTTCCGGACCCAAAAAAAATCTTTTTCGAGGACCAAATCTTTTCCGAACGGCACAAGAGTCATCAATTATTTTTAAACGGTTTCTCGGATACCAAAAAGATTTTCTAAATTAAATCCCTGGTGGCGACTCATATTTTCAAAAACATTTTCCTGACACCGGAAGTGGCCGTCCACATAAGTGCTTGTGTCATTACCAAACAAGTGTATCCGCACCCACCAACAGAGATGCAACACCAGAGAGAATGTATCCCTGCTCACTAGCTCCACCGACTGATCAACACGACTTCATCGCCGCGAATCTGCAATCACCTGATTGCCCCGGTCAACCTCCGATCTCTACAAAGTCTGTCCAATACTCCTGGTGTGTAGCTATCCAACTCTGCTCACCTATTTCTCCACCTATTCGCCACTCCTGCCACTCTCCTAGTCTCCCGCCACTCTCTGCCAACTCTCCCGGGTCTCATCCTACCTCCTGGTTCACTCACATTCCATACCCGGCTCTCCTAGCACCCCCAGAACTCCCATCGGATCTCTAAAAATCACTGCTCCTGCAAGTGCCTGTTGTCACTAACCAAACGAGCGTCCACGCACCCCCAAACCAGAGTACAATAACCCGAAAGAGTGTATCCGTGCTTGCCAAACGCGACTGATCATCCCTAGTCTGCCTCCGACTCAACAACATCCCATCCGACTGACCTGACCGCGTCCGATCCTCCTCAATCTCTCCGGATGTGTCTAGGACCACAAAATCCGACTCGAAGCAATCAAATCCAAGCCCACCAGTGAATCCGGAACCGTCCAATTAGCTAGGAACAGCCTCCTCACAACCCAAAATGCCTCTGAATGTCCAAATCTTGCTCAATCCAGCAACAACAGATTTTTTCGAGCCTTTACACGAAAAACGGAGCACATGGTTAGATCCAGAACGTCGAGATAGTTGAAATCCATTGCACAGTAACCTAACCCTTTTGACCCACAGCATCTGACCCCTTTTGACCATGGCTGAACCTTATGACCCCCAACCTAACCCCCTCTGACCTTTTTGACCAATCAAAGGGTCAAACCGGTCAACCATGTGAACCCTCTGCTGACGTGGCGCCACATCATCGTTGACCGGATGACGTGGCAGTTGACCATCCTCCGTGGCATCCCTATGGTGCACCTGAAGCGTGGGATAACTCCCTCCCACCTTCTTCAACCTACTGCCCTGCGTAAAAAATCCAGTAGGCGCGTGCAAAATTCCAGATCTTGACCAAACTTTGACCGGGAGGTGCGGTTCACCCCGACGTCTTCCGGCGACAAGTCTTATATCCCCACGATCGTCTCGAATAGTGGAACAAAACCTTATGCTCCAAAATATTTTCCGATCACGTTTTTCGAGACCGATCTGGACCAGACCGTCCGCCTCCACCCACCGCCATTCAAACCTCCCGTACGCCCTACTCCGGTGACGAAAAAATACTCCGAGCACTCCGTCGGACTCGTTTCACCAAGACGAACAAAATCCCGCGAGTGAAATCTCTGAATAACTTCGTTTTCTCTTCCCTTCTTGAATCCGTACGCTTCGAGTGCGAATCCGGCAACCCCTCGCTCCACCTGAGCTCTGATACTAGTTTGTTTTGCTTTCCGGGTCACACACGCACACAAGAATATGAGGAAAAACTCTGTATTGTATATATTCACACATCATACACAAATACATGAAAAAACCTCTCTCCGGGGCGCCACAACTGGCTCCCTCTCCAGGGGAGACCACAAACCGGCTCCCCTCTCACACTCTCAGCCTGTCCCGCTCACATTGTGCTACTACACACTCAATAAAGAGGACAACAAGAGTATATATAGGCCTAGGGTTATTCGATAGGAAACCCTAGCAAACCTTGGGCCTTAGGCCTCTCCGGCCCACACGGCTTGGACCTAACACTAATGACTGACATTCAACTGAGTTAAATACCATTCCAAGTACATGAACTATTAATGCCTCAATCGTATATTGACCGAACTCATAAAGCAATTCAATATCTTCATTAAGCCACCCTCGACGTTTTGGATTTCTTCTTTTTATTGATTGAATAAGTTCTTTGTTCTTTCGTAAATCGCTTCTACCGTCTTCCCCAACCTTAGTAGTAAGACTACTAGCATCTTCCCGGTATGGAGCCGACGTCGAAGTATAGCGTAGCGAGTTGAGCTGACGACGGATGCTTCTCTCAAACATCCTAGTCACTATAGGAACTTCATGAAGTCAGTTCGCATCGCCGTTATCACATGTAGCATAGAAGCCGCTTGGGAACAACCGTCTTCTCCCATTTGTTTTCTTGATAGATCG
The DNA here is from genome assembly GCA_036023075.1 of Gaultheria prostrata. NCBI lineage: Eukaryota > Viridiplantae > Streptophyta > Magnoliopsida > Ericales > Ericaceae > Gaultheria > Gaultheria prostrata. The sequence goes on along the minus strand of JAXBDA010008144.1, from coordinate 12,815 downwards.
CTAGAGATAGACGTCAAGATTAAGAATCTCGTAATGCGATGTCTCTTGGCACATCATGGGTAGCATGATGGCGAGAGAATTTGGTCACTTAAGATAATATGAGATCGTCTGCTTTTGGACAATCGAATTGGAGGAGGAAATAGCCTCGCGGAGAACCGCCAGAAGGTGGAGGTTGCTAACAGCAGGATAGTCGGTTTTGGTATTGCTCTCTTGCCGGTTTGATAACCCTATCCATGAGATAATTCTTAGCACTTTTCTCATTATTCCTGATTAAGATTCTAATTATGTTGGGAGCAGTCTTAAACATAGATTCCTCATCGAACAACATAGTTAGGTCCTCAATCTGGGTTTGTATTTCACGTAATTCTTCTTCTCTTAATGGTAATCTATCTTTAGCTTTATGTAAAATCTCGAATACTTCATCTTTATATTGATCACCTTTTGTCTTCTCATTTTTTTCCCATATCTTACTATTTTACAATACATGAGTGTGAAAATTATTCCAAAATCGGATAATTTCATTTTTCTCTTCCTCTTTTCTCGGAAGATTTTCTAGTGTATGTGTTATCCACCTTCGGTTCGGCATTTTTTTTTGCTCGATTAATTGCAGCAGGGTAAAAACGTTGGATTTCCCTTCAAGAAAAGAAGGTGTCTCTACCTTGGACATCAGTATTAGTATACTTTCCTCCTGCTCTTTAGAGGTTCTCGGTAAAGCTAGCCGAAGACATATAGCAGGAGATGGGCATTGAATAGAGATTTCTTACGTGTCAGTCTCTATTGCTGGGCCCAGTATATCTGTACTGATGAATCCCTCTAGCATACTAACTAGAGAACGACATCTATTTTTACTCTAAAGGGGGACAAAATGCGTAGGGTACTTTTTTAGTCAATGTCGCAACTAAATACAACGATAAGTATGGACGGTTCTATGTGCTTGTTCTACTTGGGATAGGATGTACTGTGTGGTTCTCATACGCGCCCGTTGGGTATTCTTAATTATTTCACACCAATAGAAGAAATAGAGCCTTTCATCAACCCAGATTACACTACCACGCTATTACAAGAAAAGCTTCAATTTGTTGAAGCTAGAAATGTCACCGGGAACGTAGGTGTTTTGCTCGAGAATAAACCTCCATTTAACACACTAGATATACCCGTAACCGGAGGTACGATGACTGCTATCGGATTGGGTATCATTGTAGCAACCCTCTTAGCAGTGGGTTTTGTTCCAGAGACCAATGTTGGAATTTGGTTCGAGTTCAACCTGACGAGATTAAAAAAGAAATGAAAACAATGACAATCATCAAAATATGGGTTTGTAGTCGACCACAAACTACAAGTCGGGAGACAGGCCTTAGTTGGTGGATTTTGCGAGAGATGAAAGCAACCATGAACACCTGCTCATATTCTACAAATACAGTTGGCTTAGGTGATGGTAATGAGAGTGAATTTGAAGATTTCGACAACCCAATCCAAAAATACCCTGCAAGGGCCTTGTTTGACTAACACAAATAATGAATTTTTTATTTTTTTTTCATATCTGATGGCGCAGATAACTCTATCTATTGACCCTCCGAGAAGGGCCTTGTTTGGCTAACACAGAAAATGAATTTTTCATTTTTTTCCGAGTTGGTTGCACAGATAACGTTATCTGTTAACACAAAATGTGTCTTTTTCGTACTTTTTTCCTCGATTAACACAAAATAATTTTCTATCCCGAAATTGCTCATTCTTCTCTTTTTTATTGTTCCAAAATAAATGGCTGTTATAAAAGTTAAATTAATAAAATTTGGTACTTCTTATTTTTTGTAGATTTTTTGAAATGTAAAAATTGAACTTCAACAATTTTAATTCTTCAATTTATTTTTAAGAAATAACAACAACAGATTGCCAAATATGTGTATATCTGTACTCTGTATCATGCAAGTAAAGAAAACATATATGGTAATCTGTTGCAATCTGACATCTGTTTCATGACAATAACAACAACAGATTACCAAATATGTCTACTTCTGTACTCTGTATCATGCCAGCAATGCAGACATATATGGTAATCTGTTGCAATCTGACCTCTGTTTCATGCCAATAGCAGAAACAGATTACCAAATATGTGTAGATCTGTACTCTGTATCGCGTGTTGTCTATTGCAATCTGACCTCTATTTCATGCCAATAACAACAACAGATTATGTACTCTGTATCATGCCTTCAAAGCAGACATATATGGTAGTCTGTTGTAATCTGGTCTCTGTTTCTGTCTCTGTTTCTGTTATTAGCAGAAACAGATTGCCAAATATGTCTACATTTTTACTCTTTATCATGCCAGCAAACCTAACATGGTAATCGGTTCTTCGCATATTCCCAAAAAAAAAAAATTAAACTTTTTTTTACACCTTATATTCCCTAGAAAATAGCAAATAAAATTTTCTACCCTCTTTAATTTCTTTTTAGTTTTTCGTGTTTTCTCATCTTTTCTAAATTTTTGTGACATTTGTAGTATATATTTTGGATTAATCATCCGTCTGAACGAGAGGAGTCTAAAATTAAAAAATTATGACCAAAGTAAAAAAAAAATTCACTAAAGACTAAAAAAATACCAAACTACATTTTCTTTGTGCTAAGTTGCCGTCTTATGTGAATTTGTTTCAACTTCGGCCCACATTTTTGCGACTTTATTTGTCTCTTTTATTATTTTGGAGCAAGTCTTGTTGGAGAACAAAAAAATTAATCCCGCAGCTCAAAGTAGATGAATGATAGCCACATATAGAAACATTAATATAATACAAATCATTAATGTGAATTTACAACAAACTAAGTTGAATTGTACCTTCAAACGAATTAAAAAATCCAAACTTGCTTAAGACACACATGTTCATGTATATGGGAATCTGATTACCTATAAACGTATGAAAGTGCCTAAACCCCAAAACCATATGAATGTGCTTAAACCTAAACCCTAGGGTACCCTGTGAAAGTGCCTAAAATCCTAGGGTACCCTACGAAAGTGCCTAAACCAGTAAAACCTTATAATTGGAAAGTGCACCCTAAACCTAAACCTAGGGTACCCTATGAAAGTGCATAAACCACTAAAACCCTATAATTGGAAAGTGCACCCTAAGTGCCTAAACTCAAAATGCCTAAACCAATATACCCTACCCCAAAGAACCTTTTTTTTTTTATCAGAAAAAAGTTTTTTTGGGTAGGCTAAAACCCCTAAAATTGAACCCACCCCAAAATTAAAGAGAGAGAAATTAATTACAATATGACTATGATTTTACTTTGGAGTAATTTCTCCACATGGTGGGGCCAAAAAGGTGAGAGAAACAATATGACTATTATTTTATTTTTGTCCTTATCTCTGGAGGTGATGGAGACAGAATGAGAGAGAGAGAGGACGCGGCTAGGCCAGCGCTAGAAATGAAATGCAGCGCCACGTGGAAGTAATGGTCGGCAGGCAGTGGCACAAAGGAGGCGCACGGAAAGACTTTCAGTAAGGGTATTTTTGTCTAGTGTTGTCCTTGAGCTCTCAAAAAATTTCAATTCATGTATTGAAGGCCTTAAAATAAGTTAGGTCGGATAAAAACCCATTAAAGACCCCAAACTTGGCCTTTAAGCCAATTGTCCGAACAAAAAAATTAGTTAGTAGCATGTTTTCTTTTTTACCACAAAATTTTTTGTCGTCATTATGTCTCTGCCAGATTTTTACTTGGCGCCAATCATTTCGCGCTGGATAATCTTTTGGCTCTAAACATTCCCCACTAAGCTCATATTTTGGTCGACAAAGGCATTGCATAAGGCGACAAACATTTGTTTCGTCGCCAAAAGTGATGCATAAGGCGACAAAATTAAAAACATAAAATAAACAATAAAGTATTTACTAGCCCTTCATACTTGTAATCAAAGTATGGTTAAAATATGCACACACATTTTATCAAGGTTGGAAAAACTGTGATAAAAAAGTTTTTTTTATCACTGTTGTAACAAAGCGTGGTTAAAATAAATAAATTTTATCACAGTTTGTAACAAAGCGTGGTAAAAATAAACACATTTTATCACACTTGTAACCCAAGATCAATCAGCAGAGTGATAGCGGTATAGAGAGAAGTACTAGTATTGCACGTGCAGCTTCTCTTGTGGGCTATCCGTGACCGGGAAGGATCTATTAGGTTCGTCAACTTCAGGGGAACGCATTTCTATGCTTAGTCCTCGGTGTCAAGCAATCATCAAGATGCAGCTGCGAAAGGGGAAAATCGTGTTTGAGGTTTTTCTTTACCAGGTATTCCGATCATCTTTTTCTATGCATATTTTGCTCCGATCATTGAAGATTTCGATAAAGGTTTGATTTGGAAGGGTAGAGTGAGGCTTCTAATTTTGTAAATTATTTCAGCATTTTTGGGGTTTCCGAGTTGAACTGTAAGAATCATTTGAGGCTTTGAGTTTCATTGCTGGAACAGTACATATTTTGGGGTTTTTGGGTAGAGCTGCAAGATTCATTTGGAGTTTCGTGTTCCGTCACTGGAGCTACATGTGTCCAGGTAGGTGCTCTTAAGGATTGATTAAAGTAAGGGTATTATTCATTATTCCAGAACAGAGGAAGCTGTGGGAATCTCAAGGGAGGAAATCTGGGGGTTTTCAGAGTAGAAGCAATGGATATTTTCAAAGAGGCATTCAGACGCAAAATGGAGTGAGATTTCAGAGGAGATTTCAGGAGAATAATGGAGAGGTAAGATCGAATAATAGAGTGAAAGAATTTGGCAGGACTCCAGTGATCAAAGGAGAAGAAAAACTAATAACTCTTTTTCTTGATAACCCACCTACTGAGATCAGAAATGTCTGGGTACACAACTTATTCACAAAATTTGGTAGAGTTCGTGACCTCTTCATTCCAAATAAGATCAGAAAGAGCTCAGGTCAGGGTTTTGGATTTGTGCGATATGCTAGAAAGGAGGAAGCGTATATGGCGATTGAGAAAGTTAATGGGTTGTGGATCTGGGGTCATAAATTATTTGTTAAAGAAGCAAGATTTGATAGCAGCAAAGATCCAAACAAGGTTAGGATTCAAGTTGCAAAGAAAAAGAATGGGTTTTCTAGATCTTTCAGTTTGAAACATCCAAGGAATGTTGGAGCGTAGGATAATGAACGGCTGCGGGCTCAGAATTTTCAGAACAAAGTGTGGAAACCAAAAAGGGCTGCAACCATTGATGCAATTGGTAAGGAGGATAACCATCGTAGGAAATCATACTTGGATGCTCTCAAGGGTAATCACACAATTAGGGCAAAACAACCATTGAATCTGAAGGAGGTTGGGAATGAATGGTTATATAGAAGTGCAATTGCCAAGCTATCCCCAGTGAGATCAATGGCACTCTTAATCAAGATCAACTAAAAAGTCTTGGTTATGCTGATATACAAGTTAGGGTAATGGGAGGAGACTCTGTTGTTCTGACATTTCAATGTGAAGATGATAGGGATTCAATGTTCAACAAAGGTAAATTTTCTTGGCTTAAAGATTGGTTGATTGAGACACATAAATGGGAAAAATATACAATTAAACCTCCCCACTGCCGTTTAGTTTGGCTTAATTTTTATGGCATTCCTCTTCATCTTTGGAATGCTGTAAATTTTACTAAATTAGGTCATTATTGGGTGAGGTGATAAACGTCTTGGATGAAATAGCCAAATGTTTATCCTTTGCGGTCGGTAAAGTTTTAGTAAACACATCAGTTATGGAATTGATCAATGAAGTTATGGATGTGGAATGCAGAGGTGAAATCTATAAAATCAGAGTTGCAAAAGAACAATTGGTACTGAACACTTTTCTTAAAGCTGAGTGCTTATGCCAGGGATGCCAAGTTTTAGAATCTGTAGTTAATTCTCAGAACAAAGCAAATGGTGAAGATGATAGCAAGACTGATGATGGGGAAGGTTGCAGAGACAAGTATGACACGGAAGCTGATAGGTCAAAGGCAGAATCCATTGCGAACATAGCAGTAAATAAGGTGAGGGAAGAAGATGAAGAGGTAGTAGAGGAATCAGAAGCCGAAGAGGTGGTAGCTGAAACAGGAGAATTTAATTCTATAGTGGGAAATGTGGTTGGAGCAAGCAATCAAGAAGTGGTGGTTGATTCAGAAGACACTAATTCTGGATTAGTGGGAAATATGGTTGGCAATGAATTAGACATGCTCATTAACAATGGTAATAAATTGATTGTGGCTGTGGAGGGAGTCTCGAGTACTTTGATGGAACGCTCAAATAATGCAAGGGATGGGCATTCAGATCATGCTGAGCCTAGTTGGTTGTTGGATCATTTAAAGGAAAATAATTCTTTGGAAAACTAAACCCTGTGTCCCAATTCTATTGATCATGTTGGTCCATCTAACTGGAGCATTGTCCTATACAACAAAAAGTTGTTGCCAATAAAGAAATGAGGTGGAAATGAGTCTCGAAATGAGGTAGGCAAAAGGAAAAGGAAACAAAAATCTATTGAAGAAATTCTGGGAATTTCAAGATCAAATGGTGTAAGGAGGGGTGGTAGGAGAAGCAAACAAAAATGTGTTGTCTTCCGTTCAGCTGGTGCTGCAGCTGCACTCTCAGTGTCATCCGAGGGTATCAATAATAGAAACACAATACTGCTTAATGAAGCTCAAGCAGTTTGGACAGTTGCAAAGATCATGGGTGAGGATTACATGGGTGATGATGATGAAGTTATTAGTAGGATCATGGTATTGGAAGAACAAGATGAAGAGAGAGCTACCCTTTTGAATTGAAACTGCTTGAGGAGGTTTGGCCCTCAATGAGGAGTAGTGGTTATCTGTGGAGTAGTCATATGATGAATATATTATCATGGAATGTTAGGGGGCTGGGGGAAAAGGGAAAAAGAGGCAAATTGAAGTTATTAGTAAACCATAGAAAAGTGACTTTTTGTTTGATCCATGAATCCAAATTGAAGTCAATCTCAATGGGGGTTATAAACTCTGTTTGGCGCCATTCCGAACATGAGTTCATTGAAGTGGATGCTGACAGTGCAGCTGATGGTTTTATTTCTATTTGAAACCCTGATTTTTTTCAAGCTGGAATCTTCTTGCTGCAACAAAAATTTTATTCTGTTAAAAGTATCTTTCCAATTTTCTGGGTTGGTTTTTCTGGTAGTTCATTTCTTATCAGTACTTTTAAAGGCATTGTAATCTGGGAGTTGGATTAATTCTGAAAGTTATGATCTCTTTTTCAAAATGATGGAGGTCGGTTTGTATGGATTTTGATGCTGCTCTTCTTTATATTGGTGCTCATATGGAGGCAACAGTTGTATTTCCGTAACATCCTCAGGAGTAAGTGATCTGCTATTCATATATATGGGTGTCTGGATTCTGGATCAATTCCGAAAGGGAGGAGCTTTTTCGAAGGAGAGGATCAATTCTAGGCCTAGACCAACTTTGCTGATAGTTGTTGAAGTTGGGGCATATCTTGTACTCGTACATGGGGGTTTTCGGTTGGCTTTTGTTTTATTAAAGTCATTCCTGCTGCTGCTACTTTGGAGATGCTTTGTTGTGATTGAATTGGTGAAGCTTAGGCTGATATGCCTTGTTGCTGTTGAATTTTGGAGGGTGTTTTGCTGCTATTATTTTTTCTACCTGGAAGTTCTCTTGAAGTGCAGTGCAGCTGGTTTTCAAATGAATCTCTCATGATGTATTTTTTCTTGGTTTTGGTGTAATAGCTTGTTTTAGTGATGGGTTGTATATGTTCTCGGGTTGACCTCTGGTTAACCTTGTTATTTCCCCGTTTGGTCCGTGGTGGCATATGATTGTCGCTTAGAGGGGCGCCAACCTAGTTGGGTTGTCTCTTTTGCGTTGTGATGCCGTTTTCCTCAGTTCCCTTTAATCTTTGTAATCCGTTTCCGAAGATTAATAAAAAAATTCGCCGTTCAAAAAAAATTATGCGAACCACATTTTATCATGGTTGGAAAAAATGTAAGTTATTTTTTTATGACGGTTGTAACACAGTGTGGTTAAAATAAATACATTTTTATCACAGTTGTAACAAAACGTGGTGAAAACAAATACATTTTATGACGGTTGTAACAAAGCGTGGTGAAAATAAATACATTTTATCTCACTTGTAACAAAGCGTGATAAAAATAAGCACATTTTATCACACTTGTAGAAAAATGTGATTAAATTAAGCACTTATAATCACAGTTATTTTAAACATGTGATAATTATTATTAACCACTACGGTTTTATTAGCAAAGTGACATTAAAAACATTAAAAACTCACCTTGCATTTTTTTATCACGGTTTCATCAAAAACCGTAATCTTTCAAATTTTCTTAGTGTGATCATTATCAATTATTCTAGTAGTGAATTCAACACATGCTCAATAGGCAATTTGCTAGGTAATTTCTCACTCTCCCACGGCGCTCTCTCTCTCTCTCTCTCTCTCCACAAAATCTACACAATCCCTCCATTAAATTGAGAGAATAAGAATATATTCTCCTAGGCTAGGCATGATGCAAGCATGGTGAGGTAAGCAAGGTGACATAGGGCTAGGGTTTGTGTAGGAGGGAGCATGGTGGGATTTTGTATAGTTTTTGGCATGCACATGTAGTCACACGTGGAGATACACTAATTAAAATAATCGATTGGCAATCAAAATGATTTTCCAAATTAAAATTAAAATTATTGAAATTAAATACAAAATTTTTATTTATGAAAATTTCGGGTTGTTACAGGGTTTCTTCTACTGAAATTACTAGACCTAAATTTTTACATCATTCCGTACTACTGAAAATCTGATCAAAATTTGTTGAAAAAAGGAAGAATAAAAAACGGAAGAGATGCCTCTCCCATTTGTGAGAAAAATAATTTGGGTACTGACCAAGGGGTTCCGATATTAATTCTACTGATGGATGTGTGGATCCATTTCGACTTTCGAGTTACGCATAAATTGATCCGAACACTTGAGTAGTAAAAACAATGTACTTACAGTAGCTATAATTTTCCTATTAATTACAAAGCCAAGGGCTTTGATAGAGGAAATTAATTAAATACATGAAAAAATTGTACAAAAGTTTGCTCTGAAAAATCAATAGGTTTAGATCCTTTTTTTTTTTTAGATAAATGAACGTGCAGGCGAATGCACTTTATTTCCATTTGACGAAACCCTACACTTTATGGCCTCTGCTGATACCACCCGAAATTGGAATCACTAATAGGATGGTGGGGCTTGTCAGATGAATCAATGGTTGTTAAATGTAAACACCAGCTGTTTATTCATCAATGAGAGGAATAAAGGGTACAATTTAGGGTTACTATTTCTCTGATATTTACTCCATTGCCACTATTACACCCAACATGGATAGAAATTTATTATTTCTGTATGTATAATTGTTAATGATCATACTGGGTAAAAATACGAAAAGTTATTGGATGCTCGGAACCTCCACGATCACAATTCATGTGTGATCGAGTATAAGTATATAAGCTCTGCGTGAATATATATATATATACTTGGGAAGAATGTTGGAGGCACGTGATGGTATTCTAGGACTTATTTCACAGAACATACCTTTGACAAGGACGTACGGATATATATATATATATATATACTTGGGAAGAATGTTGGAGGCATGTGATGGTATTCTAGGACTTATTTCACAGAACATACCTTTGACAAGGACGTACGGATTATTTTAATTCACTAACACAAACAAAAAATAATTCTTTTTCACCAAAAGAAATTAATATTTTTTTTCAAAATCTTTATTAGATAAAAGACAATGTATATGTGTGGTATACATTTTTTTTCCATGTCTGAATTTTGATTCAAAATTTATTAATCATAAAAAATATTTTAAAAGCTTATTTTCTTTTTTTTTTGTCCAAACTCTCTCTCTCTCAAAAATAAAAATTAAAAAAATAATTTGTAACTTCTTTTTCCCTTTTGTTTCTTTTTTTTTCTTTTTTTGTTCATGACTTTTTTTTAAACTTGATATAATTCACTAACACAAACAAAAAATAATTCCTTTTCACCAAAAGAAATTTATTTATTTTTCAAAATCTTTATTAGATAAAACGCAATGTATGTGTGTGGTATACATTCATTTTCATGTTTGAATTTTGATTCAAATTTTACTAATCATATAAAATATTTTAAAAACTTATTTTATTTAAACACTTAAATCAAAGGAAAAGATTAATAAATTATTGGATTATAAAAAAATACATAGAAATAAAGTATTTAACAACTTCTTCTTTTCTTTTTTTTTGGGTTTTTCCATGCCTCATGCCATGCCTTGCTACCGTGATGTGTCGTGCCATGCCCGTCCTACTTCCGTGCCGTGCCTCGTGCCCCGTTGACTTCGTGTCGTGTCCGTAGAAGACCGTGTCGTGCCGTGCCACGTGCCGCCTTAGACGGTGTCGTGCCCGTGTCGTGCCACATGCTAACTTAGACCGTGCCGTGCCAGGATTTTACCGTGCTTGTGGCGTGCCATGCCGCCTTCGAATGTGTCGTGCCTGTGCCGACCCGACCCGTTTGACACCCATAGGCGAAGGTAGTTTTAATATCCCTGATGATATCAACATCTTTCAATCATATGGTGAAGGCAGTTTCAATATCCCGGACGATATCAACATCATTCAACCATGTGGCGAAGATAGTTTTAATATCCCGGATGATATCAACATCCTTCAACCATGTGGTGAAGGTAGCTTTAATATCCTGGACGATATCAACATCATTCAACCATGTGGCGAAGGTAGTTTCAATACTCAGGTATGGAAAAACTAGTACTTTAATTACTTTCTCAACAAATTATTACTCTATTAAATTAAATTATTTATTTTTCTTGGATATATGATACTATAATGATTTTTCTCTATTTTGTGTTAACAGCATGATGTTGGAGCCCTAAATTCTGCATTCTCTTTCAATCCCGATGATCAAGTGAAAAATAACCCAATATTATTGAATAATGACTAGGCTCTAGGGCAGGCATGTACCAAGTTATTGCTGATTTTATTTTTTTATGCAAAATTGCTTACTGTTGATTTTATTTTTTTAAGCAAAATTGAAATATTCAATCACATTATTTCATAACTCTCGTTTCAGCCATCCGGTGGTGAAATGATATTCTCCAACTTTGACATCGACGGGTTGATGGATGTTTTCCGGCATTTGACCAGGCGTTTGATCGGTTCCCTCCGCAGGCAAGTCAGGTGGCATTTCTCTTAACATGTACAAATAAATATAAATATAAGTAGCTTCCTGAATATTCATTTAATTTGTGCTTAACAAGACGTACTTTTTCTTTTTAAATTTTTTGGGTTAGGCTTTGATTTTGTTTCTTTACTTAAATTTCAAAATCTAAATCTTTTTTCTGTAAGTTCTCCTAACAAGGATTTTTATTGCAGCTTGATCAAGAGTTCCTGGGCCGACTATTTGACGATGACGAGGACGGCTGGGATAATCAACCCTAGAGGGTCCTAACTTGATCCAACTTTCTTGGCAAATAAGGTTTCTTTTGGTATCCTAGAACTATTTTGTCGGATTGTTTTATGTAGTAATCTAGCAGCCTAGAATGCGACTTGGCTATGGTTTGAGCATGCAAAGTGTAAATAAGTATTGGAACTTGTTTTATGTCATATGTTCTTGCTATGGGTGCAAGGATATCACTTTCTACCATTGGTACATTCGCATACTTCATAACAAAGGTTTGCTTTGGGTTTAAATTGGGCACTTGCCATTTGACGCTGGGTTTAGTTCCCAGGATAAGTCGAGATGCATACATGCTCGTCCAGAAACCTAGTTAATTATTAAAAAAATTGGTTTTGGAACCTAGCCGGTCTTAACATGATTTGCCTAACTAGAGTTGGCTCCTGCACTAACACACTAACAGCGAAGACAGAATTGATTTCAGATTAACACTAATAGAGAAGACAGAACTGATTTCAGATTAATCCTCTCAGTGATGGAAAAAGGAGAAAGACATAGTTACAAATTAAGTCACACAATGCGCGTGCAAAAACAAAAGCGTGTAAGTGTGTTTGTAAAACATTCACATCACAATTTTTCGCAAGAGCCGTGATATATTACACATCTCCTTGGTTTGTCATGTATAATTTGCAGATCATGAATGATTCTTCGAGAGGAGGCTTTTGGCATCACATGAATACCAGAAATAGCAATATTTTTAATATATTTATAACCCCGTCGACTCTACTATTTCCATTGGTATCGAGATAGAAACCGTTGTTGACTTGAATGTGTGTATGATAATATGAAAACACTTGCGCCTAGCTAGCTGCTATATATCTTCAATTAATTAAGTAATATATACTTTTAATTAATACTCATGACTTCGTTATATATCATTTAGACAGTATTATTGAGCATGCCGGTTATATCATTTCGTATCATGCATGGCACCTCCATCCATTTGAGGGCTGTATCACACAAATTTCGAGTCTGCGAAAAAGACGGAAAGATGCTGACCAAAAAGTCGATTTTATTGAATGAAAAATTAGGGTTTACAATCTCTGGAATAATTTATAATCAAAGAAATTTATCCTCTGATTCTTCTCTTCAAGAGTTTGATTCGAGAGCTTGATGCTTGGTCTCGAATTGAACGCCGAGATCTTCTTTGGTCTTTGCGAAGATGACGACGAATTTGACGGATTTTGACTTGAGGGCTTTGAAGTTTCTTCTCAAGTTGAATTGCTTGATCTTCTTTAATTTTGTTGAAAGAAGATGGTGAATTTGTGACCGTTGACTTGAGGGCTGTGGAGCTTCTTCTCAAATCGGTCTTTGAAATCTTCTTCAATT
>JAXBDA010008143.1:0-15609 GCA_036023075.1 Gaultheria prostrata | reverse complement strand
TGAGCGCTCAATCCCTATTCTGGGGGTCAGATCTTAATTTGTGTTATTACATTCTGCACCAATTTCGTGTTGCTGGTTTCACCTTTATCACTGTTCATCATGTAAATATCCATTGTAATTTTGTCATTATCGTCTATCACATAGATCACGTTGCACAAGCATCCACTGTAAATTTGCATTTTGTATTCTTATTGTTTACGTGATTCCCTTTCCCGATCTCCCGTTAACGTGAAATAAATTGAATTTCAAATATTTCCCAAATCCCACAAAATATTGAGTAGAGACCGGTTCATGGACCAGGCGAGAGGGGTGCCGTAAAACCCTTCCTCTCTCGTAACCAAACCCCCGAATTCGAGAAATCTTTGGTTCTGCAAGATCAGTAAGAATATTTTTGTTGGGCATACGAGTCATATTTTAAATCGGTTTCTCGGATTCGGACCTCAAATCCGGGTGGCGACTCTAAAAATGAATCTTTTGAAAAATCCATTAATCAATCGAATCGGCGCACTTTTCAGGGGACTGTCAACAGTTTTTCAGACGCTCCTCTGGCCCCAGAACCTTCTCCATCGCACTTACTCACTCTCACTCTATATATACCCCCCCCTTTTCTCCACTCTCTTGCTCTCTCTTGGCTGATTGTCTCTCCCTCTCATACTCCCAACACTCTCTCAGCCCTTTCCAGTGTATACCGCCCACATTCAAGCCTTCTCTCATACACAACCACAATATCCCATCATCTCCAACCTCCAAAACATCATAAAACCGCATTTCTAAGGTATAAACCCCATGGGTCTAGAAAAACCATTTCTCACCTAGCCTACTGTCCAAAACAACCTTCAAGTCCACATACCAATCTCAATCAGTTCTAGTCCTTCACTAATAACCCCATTTCAAGCACCCAATCACTCCAAAATCCCATTTTTAAGGTCAAACCAACATGGGTCTATAGCAAATTAAAGTATCCAGAGTCTCTAAGCTCCAAAACCCCTCTCAAAACTACCCACACATCACAAACAATCCAAAAACCAGCCTTGATCATCCACCATCAACTCAAAAGTCCCATTAGAAAATATGTGAAAATCACAAGTTTGGTCTCTCTGAGGGTAACCTGTAGGTTCACACAAGTTCCATATACTTGTTGTGAGCCTACAAGATCCTACAAATCAGGAAAAATATTTTCAAAACTTTCAGTTTAAAAGGGCTTGAGCGCTCCAGGAGGTCTTGAGCGCTCTAGGAGGTCTTGAGCGCTTAAATCAATAAAAACATTTTCAAAACACTCAGTTTAAAAGGGCTTGAGCGCTTAAGGGGGTCTTATGTTTTTCCTAATTCGAAGAGCTACAACTTTTTAGTTTTATGTTTTTCCTATTTCTACCTCAAAGTTCCCTGATATACGAAAACAGTGTCGGGTAGTCAAAGGATTTTGCTCTAAATGGTGTTTTAAGTTCTATTTCCCTCCTTTATTGCTATTTTTGTTTGATCATCATCATATCACACATTGTACACTTCGCACAAGCATCAATCTCTACTTATTTCGTGTTCGTACACTTGTTTATTTGTCTCCCATTCCCCATTTCCCTTTTTATTTGTTCAAAGTTAAATTTCAAACATTTTCTAAATCCCACAAAACATTTAGTAGAGACCGGTCCTTGAACCGGGCGAGAGGGGTACCTTAAAAACATCCTCCTCTCGTAACCAAACCCCCGAACCTGAGAAATCATGGTTCCGTTCGACCGGTAAAGTCTTTTTCAAAATCTTGGGCAAAAGAGTCATTTTTAACCGGTTGGCGACTCCAAAAAAACCTTTTTCAAAATCTCGTGGGCATTCTCCCACCAGGTGTCCACAGGGGCAATCCAAGAAATAATTGACGAGTCAGACAAGGAATTTGGAGGGAGGAGAGCAATCCAAGGGGTGGAGCTAGAGAAGCAATCAGAAAAAGTTTCACCTGCAACGCAACTAATAAGTTTAAGGGTGAAAAAGGAGTTAAAGGGTTGATTTCGGTTTTTGAATCGTTTAGATTTTTTCAGAGCGCAAAGAAGATTGGGTTTCGTATAAAAAATTTGATATTTGGGGTGTAGTCATGATTCATGTGGGAGATTAATGTGGTTTCTTTTTTCAGGTTAAAGGTGGTGTTTGTGGGTTTCTTGGTTCCTTTTTTAGTGGAGGGTGGGGATCTGTAGTTGCGGTTTAGGCTTTTGGGTGTTGGTTGTCTACTTGTCAGCCTTTCAGTCATTTGGGTCTTGAGAGGCATATGATTGTCGTCTGGTGGGGTGCCAACCTCGTTGGGCCGCTCCTCGCTTGATGCTTTTCTCTTGTCCCGTTTAATCTTGTATCTTTGATATTTGATTAATAAAATCTTTTTTGCCGTTCAAAAAAAAAGAAAAGATGCTTCCCCTTGGGCACCAACCGACTTAGCAAGGCCCGAGGCGAAGCCATTTAGAGGCTTGGTCGCAATATTGGAACGACCGAGGAGGTCATGACCATGCCGCTTACACAGAGATGGCAAGGTAGAGCAAAGTCTTGACCGTGCCCAATAGTGGCAAAGGCAAGACTAAAGCAGACCTTGACCACGCCATTGATCCAGGATTACTGAAGATTTTATGGCTTGGTGTGTTGGGATTATCAAAATAAAATAAGCTTCTATTTTTGGGTGTTTTATAAAATATTCTGTTCGTTATGAAGTCTAATTTAATTTTTGAGAGATGTAACATTTTGCCTTTAAACAGAAGAGTTGTGATTAATAAAGTGTTATGCCCAGATTCAAGTAAGTTGTATCGGAAAACATCGAAAGGATGTCTTTGCTCAATTTAATTGGAAAGCACCGAAAGGGTACTTTGAATTAATAATTCAAATGGTGCCTTTTGTGAAATGGCTAGCAACTGCCATTGTTTAAGTCAAATGGTGCCTTTGTTTAATCCAAAGGGTGGCAAGGTAACTGCCACTGTTACGAACAGGTGTGGCAAGCAAACGGCTGCCATTGGTTCATACAAACCAGTGCTTTTTAAAGTCTATATAAAGGCTTTTGTTTCATTTGATCGGGCATGCAGTGAACTCTCTCACAACAAAATTCTAACTCTCCATATATTAAAGTTAAACTTTAGTTCTGTGTTTAGTTTTTCTGCAGAAACTAAATATAGAGACCCTTGGTTATTTCGATCCTATTTTTGACTCGGTATTCTGTCTGTCCTTCGTTTGTGCGGACGCGGGCAGAAGATCTTTTGATCAGGCTTCGTTGTATCCTCGAACAGATTCGCTATCAACCCGGTGCACACCAAACGGTGGGGGCGAATACTATTTTCGGAAAGCGACATTTGTAACGTGCCTCGAAGCAAGTTCCATCATCAAAGCGTTCAGATTTTTCGAAGACTCCCAGATTTTGCACCAACATGGTGGATAAAAAACAAGAGATCGCGGTAGAAAGGCACTCACAGAGTAGCACCCATGGGACCACCACGGGTGTCACGAAGGCCCCAGTCTGACAGTACAGAAGGAATGTTCGTGCACGATTATGTGACGCATGTCTAGAATTTATTAGTCGACTCTGCCCAAAAGAGAGGTCAAGTTGTTATAAATAGAGCATATCCCTCCTACATTTCAAGAACTTTTTTTCTCATATCTCGAGAGTGATTCTAGAGAGAGAATATTATTTGTAGAGAGCAATCACTCTCATCCCTTGTTCACTTGGGGGAGATCCTACAGAGGATTTATTTCGACTGTTAAGCCTTGTTCTTCACCAGTCCCTAGATCCTCTCTTAATCCCTTCACTTTATCATTTATTATCCTAATCCCTCTCTAATTAACACTCAATTTACAAACACTAAATTGCTCACTTCCTACAAAGATTAACACTGTACGAAGAAAATTAATTCACCGAGAGGTTTATCTTGTGATATCCAACCCGAAAAAATATAACCTACCAAATGATAAAAGAGATATTGCATGATAAACTGAATAATAAAAATGAATGCGGAAAGTAAATAGTAGGGAAGAGAGATCGAACAAAATAAGTGTAGTGGTTCGGAAAGCGTAGCCTAATCCGCCTCTCAAGCTTCTACATGAGTTTCAACTATATACTTCGAATTAAGCTTTTCCAATGAGATTTGTATCAAAAAGAAAGTACGGTGGTGCTGGAGAGAGAGAACTTGAAATCTCGACAAAGGATATGGGGATACATATGGTGAAATATGTCTCTAAGTTTGTGTGGAATGATTATTGTTAGATTTTGAACTAATTAAAATGATGCCATAAAACAATAGATCTTGGTGTTCAATCAAGTTTTGAGTGTGGAGTTTTTTTGGGGTGTGGAGTACTTTGACATGGTATTTTCATCGTCGTGCTTGAAGATTTGGATCGTTACATAGTCCCACTAGTTGACTAGTCGCCTTGACCGGCTGTTGGGCCTTTTGGTTGGTAGTCAGTGAGAACCGGCTTGTCAACCAGTATGTCATCCGGTTAAACTAAACACATTCATATTGATTCAGTTGAAGCGCGCATTGATTCCCAAGCATTCCATACATAGTTTATATCTCATTAAACATATATGATGCGTAAACTGTTTATTTAAAAGCTTGTAACTTGGAATTAATCTTAGGTTAAAAATTCTTTTTGTGATGTCCATATTCAAGTATACAAATCATCAACAAAATTACAATACATATAATTTCTGACAATGAGGTATACAGATATGTTCATAAATTGGTTGTTAAGGACCTTTTTTATGTTTCCTTCTTTTCAATCTTTTATTTGACATTTCAACTTATTATAAACTATTTATCATTTGTTTTGGCTAACCACGAATTTTTTTCCTAGAATGAGCTTGTTCCACTACTACAAAAACCTTAAACCACGACTGTCAAAAAGTGTCATTAAACCATGACAGTCAAAAAGTGTCATTAAATACAAAAGATGACAGCTTTAAAAGTGTCATCTTTGGAGGTGACATTAAAAGTCTAGATTTGTTATGACAGTCAAAAAATGTCATTGAAACATTAAGATTGCAATAAAAGATGACAGTTTTAAACTTTCATCTTATCTATCCTCCATTCCCAAAAAAAAAAACATTCTAGTTCGAACACATGGCTCTCGCATGGCCACCCTGTGGAGCTCACGTGACGCCCCGTGGCGCTTGTGTGGGAGCAAATATTCGCTTGCCCTAGGACTCGAACTCAAGACCTCGAGTTCCTCGCGCGCGCGTGACACCAACTGATCTAGCACACTTGTTGTTAACAAAAGACCAACAAAAATGTTTATACTATATTTTCGAAAAAAATTTAAGTTGAGCACTTTTAATGTCAATTTTGGATTAAACTGTCATCTTAGACATTGAAAGTATAAGATGATAGTTTTAAACTGTCATCTTATATGTTTCAATGATGCTTATAAAACGCCATAAAAAATTTAGACTTTCAATGTCAGTTACAAAAGTTCAGACTTTTAATGTCAATTTTAAGCAAAAACTGATATTAAAGAAAGAGATAATAATTTCACTTTTATTCTAAACTGTCATCTTATATCGCGAAGATGACAGTTTTTAGGATAGACTGACATCAAAACTCTACCCTCATATTTTCGATGAAAGTTTTACAAAAACTGTCATTGTTTCAATTTTTGGTGTCATCTTTAACCATTTTTATAGTAGTGTTCAGCGATTTTTAGACCTCCATTCTTTTTATTTTTGATTTCTTAAATTTTCAGAAGACAAAAAGTTAGTAAAAGGAGGGCTTTAGACATATTTGAGTAAAAGTTGTTTCCTTTTTTAATCTTTTGTTTTGGCATTTTAGCTAATTTTGATCTATTTTTCATTTCTTTTCTGCTGTCCAAATAACCATGACTTACGTTCATAGAATGACACTGTTTTAATGGTTTTTAAGTGGATTTATGACCACAGCCACCGTAGGTCTCGGCTATTTCTTCGTTGTAACCAGCTTCTTCCAGTATAAAAGACAAATCTTCCCCACCCCCTTTTTTTTTCTTTTGTTTGACTTCTAAATTTTAAGACCCGCTTTTTTCTTTTGTTTTGTCCAGGATCTGTTTTAGGTTCCCTTGTTTTTAAATCTTTTACTGACTGTTTTACCTTGTTTAAGAGTACTATTTTCCTTCTGATTTTTGGAGTCAAAGCCAATCACGAATGAGCCTATAGAATAACCAGTTTTAACAATTTTTTAGCCTCTTTTTTCCCCCTTTGGTTGACTTCTAAATTTTGAAAATTCAACAAATTAGACAAAGTTGAGTTTGATTTTGGATACTTGCATAAAGCGCTACAATTTATTTCAAAATTAAACCATCTATTTCCCCCCCTCTGAATCTCATAGTAGAATTTTAACTTTTAAAGAAAACATCAACTTATTTGGCTTGTACTAGGATCTGGTTACTTGCACCATGTATTTATGATGTTTACAGTATATTCTATGTTTTAGCCGGGTCCGGGTCCTTGTAGTGAGCCCATTCGGCCGTCCATCTCGACAAGGAATGTTCGGATTTTAATCCAAACAATAAACAACTCGGATCATTTGGAATTTGGATTAAATACGAATCGTCGGTGTCGAAATGAACGGCCAAATTAGTCTCACTACAACCCTGTAGTGAGTTACCTCACTAACTACAGGCCCCGCTTCCGTTTTAGCCTACCTTGCTAAAGTCGGAATCTCTTTAGCACACCCATTGGCATTGATTGCATGGGATCGAAAAACTATTGCTTTCTTGAATGTGTCCATAAATCATTTATCTAATTTGGATGAATTCATGGGAAGCCCAGAGACAACATTTGGCATTGTACGACTACTTTGTCTTGTGGCCTCCGCTAATCCAATAAGAGCATCACCAATGGTATAACTAAAATTGAATAATCAAAAGTTTGCACATCAGACTTTGATTATCCATGCAAAACATTTATAAAGTTAACAATGTGGAGTGTCACAATGGTATTTTGTGTCCATAATAAAAAAAGTACTACTCACTCTATTTTTATTCATAAAATGGGCACAATTTTAAATTTGTACATATACTTTTTATAATATTAGTATCATTTAAAAGATATTCACAATACCTTTAAAATTAGACCAATCTTGAACATATTTTGGTAAAGATTAAAAATTGATAATTTTGAGAGAAAGTGCAAAAAAATTGAGTTTTGAAGTAAGTATTTGAAAAATGGAGAGAGAATGTTGTTACTTTTGAATTCATTCTATGAAAAAAGACTTATAAATAGGGTGTGGTCCCCAAAATTTGGTTATTGAGTTTTGGTTATTGAGAAAATATTGTTACTTTTGATTATCCAAATGCCAAAATTTGGTTATTGGCTAAAAGATTGTTAAACTTTGATTATGCCAATATGAGCCAATTTTTGGACAAACATTGCTAACTTTGGTTATTTAGATATTTTGATTATACCATTAGGGATGCTCTAATGCTATACGGGATCTAATAGTTGCAAGGTGCCTTTGTTGCCCCTATTTTCATCTATTGCCGAAGCAAAATGAAAGAGCAACTAGATAATCCCTGCAAGAAAATACAAAACGAACGAAGAATAAAGCGAACTAAAATATATGTTAATCACAAAATGTTTTTGTTGATTTTGTACTTGGCATTGTTGGGATGTTATCCTCCTATTGTGATGCCTCTCTTCTTAAGTTCTTTTAATCACTTATAGCTCGTACTTTTGATTAATAAAATTCTTTTTCACTGTAAAAAAAAAATACATTATGATTTTGATTTATCATCATTTGCTGGCGAACACATGTGGCTGAGGAATATGGTCGTCAATGTGGTACTTTAGAAAACAGAATAGTATGTTTCTAATTCAATCGCATTTGAGGATGCAAGCTCCAAAGGCTGAGCTCTCTTCTTGGTTGGCATATTCATGACCAAAACACACATTTACTTGTAATCCATTTTATCGAGTTAGACGCTTATTTGGTTATTTATTTTTTCTTTTTAGAATGTTTGTTTTAGGTGTGAAAAGGAATCGTTTTAATACGTATTTTTGTTTGAGTGCGGTAGATTTTAGTCAAGAAGGTTTGAACTCATTGAAAAAGAAGTTGAATGCTGCAAGTTTGGATCGAGCATCTTCAGCAGCTAGTTCAGCTCAAGCATTTTCAAGTCTGTCTATTCGAAAAATATTCTGATTGGTTTTGCTGAATATTTTGCTCGAGCAAACATCCAGCAGCAGTGATCAAATTCAGCAGCTATACATACACAACCATTCTATCATTTTGAGTCAGCACAGCAGCCCCACTCGTTCCCTGCATTCTCTTTCATCGATAAAACACCTTTGAGTGCAAGGTTCATGAACCTTGAAGATTCATGAAAGCTTTTGAATGCTGTGAGTTTCAAGATCATCTTCAAGGGGTTTGATTCAACTTCAAATCAAAGTTTCCGGTCTAAGTCCTTTCTGTTAGAAATTTATACTAAAAACCATGCTTTCATGTAATGGATTAATATTTAATTAGTTAATTATTAATCGACTTCATCCCTTTTTGATGAGAATCTATTATGGGCAATGCTTTTTTTATTGGAAAAAAATTTATTAATATTTGAAAAGACATTACAAATATTAAAAGGGGCCCGAGACTAAGAACGCCAAGGACCCGAAAGGGGGAAAAACAAGACACTACTTGGGCAATGTTTGCATAATATTATTGTATGTTGTTCTATATAGTAGATGTTCTAGTGTGTAGAGTATGGCTTACACAGGAAAGATTAGATCATTGGTTCTATGGAATATAAGTTTTTGGTTCACAATCTTAGATGAAATTTTGCACGCCATCAGTAGGATTGTAGCACCATATTTTAGTAGGTCTGTCTTGACCATAGAGAACGGTTCTTCTTCCAACTCATTGTGCTAGTACACTTTTTATGCATTGGGCAGGACCGCTTTAAGGTAATTATCTTAATACTGATATTGTAAGATAATTAAAACATTATGGTTATTATGAATTCTTATGCTCTTAATCCAAAGATAATTAATACATACTCTCTTTGTCTTGATTTGTTTGTCCACAAACATAACTTCCAAGTCCCAAAATGTTTGTCCATTTTTAAAAGCAAAAGGATATAGTATGGGAAAATGAACAAACTCAAAAGGTAATGAACAAACTCAAAAGGTAAATGAAAAAAATTGAAATCCCCAAAACAGACTAACAAATCCGGACAGAGGGAGTATATACGTTTAATGTTATTGACTTTGATTCATTATAAAGTGAGATCCTCTCTAGGGTCAATAGTCTTGGTGAGTTGGGTCACGACATTATATGTATGATATATATGAATACTAATTATTAATGGAATCCACGTCCCGATTAGGATTGATGATACCCCCTTGAGTAAGCTTATAAATTTCAATTATGTCAATCACTGCATGTGGATATCTATATCCAACATAACGAATAAGTTAAGTGGAAAGTCTCGTTGTATTTTATAAGATGTTGATTAAACATAATTATCAGTAATTTAATTTAATCAATGGGTATCTGTAATCTTGGAGAAATTAATAAGTATTTAAGAACATGGAGCTCGAAACATAATTGAGATAGAGATTGGAGTGCAATTATAATTCTTTAGTGGTGTGAATTATAATTTGTGAAATAACAAATACAATCCTAGTAGGATTAGGGTTTCATATTTACACAAGGAGCCCAGATTTATTTCTCATTAGGTTCCTACTTTATATAAATATATCATTATGTTTTGTAGTCTCACACAGTCATTCAAAAAATTAGAAGAGATGTGAGAAAGAGAACAATGAGACTACGTAGAAGTCCATGCCTGACTACGTGATCGAGGTATAAGGGAATATGGCCAAAGATCATGAGGTACTATTGAGCAAAGTTTGTTATGTCCAGCATTCGGGTCTGTCAAGTTCTTCAAAAAGAAAAAACAAGCCAACTAGCATTCGTGTCTACGGATGAGAGGTAAACCCTAATTCCGCCTCATAGGGTTTGTGTTTTTTTTTGTCTAATCTGTACGCGTTATTACTGGGTTCTAGGATTTGTTTCCCAACACCTTCATGGAGTTCGAAAAGCGATTTGTTTGGAAGACTTGAGGATTCAAGATTTGGCAGTCATGCAGAGGTCTGATTAACGTGGATTAGGCAAGTAGGTCTTAGGCTCCATTGTAAGGACCCGTACTTTTATGCATTTTTTTGAAAACAACATTGGGAAAATGTGAGAAAATGAAAATAGATTAAAGTGGGTCAATGTGGATGTTGGTGTATTGCATGTGGGTGTCTTTAAAATGCATTTGAAATATAAGGGGTGTATGTGTAAGTGAGGTGTGTGTATATACATGTGTGGGGCAAACTTTGCAAACAAAACATCTCTCTTTCTCCAAAGTGGCCGGCCCTCCTCCCCCATTGTTCTCTCCAAAATTTGCTCCAACACCCTCCATAAAATCAACCTCTCTCATTCCCCAATCTCAAGATCCAACCTTAAAACCTTCTCCTACGCGTGATTTAGAGTTCGGGTTCACTTGGGTTTGCTTGGAGCTTGTACATTTCGGTTGGGGTATTTTGAGAGCTAGGGTTTCTCATTTCCAACTTAATCTAAGCTTGATTTGTGAGGTAGAGAACTTGTTTCTACTCTCTCTAGTTGTATTTGGGTGATTTGTAGCATATCTCCTTGCAATGTCTACAAATTTCTAGAAAATCTTTGGTTTTCACTTTGGAAGTGGGTTTTGTTCTTGATTGATAATTGATCCATATTTTTAATTGTTGGAACCTTGAATTTAGTGATGTTTAATCCTCCCTCCATGCCTATTTATTGTTTAGAATCATCAATTTTGAGTTTGGACAATTGAAGTGAGGTTTGGGTTGAAATTCCATGCCCAAAGGGGCAAAAATTTGTATTTTCAGCACCTTTGGTCCGGAACAACTCATCTGTCAAGTTTTGCACTCAACCAGCACCTTTGGTCCTAACCAAGTCCGGACCGTAAAGGGGGTTGGTCCGAACCAACCCATCTGTCCACTCAAAACTTGATTCAGGCTTTTCCTCTTTGCTCAGTTGATCCCTGTTGGTCCTTATCTTCATGTATTCGACCCCTAACATTGAGATAACCTTCAAAATGAGTTTGTGACACGTAGAATTAGTCGGACACTTTGTTATGCAAACCGGACACATACCATGTAAAGTTGGTTTGACACGTATCTTGAAATTTGGGACATTTGGAGCAAACATGTGAAGTTTGGATATGTTTAAATGAAACATGATAAATGGATAAAAGTGATAATGTTAATACTAGGGCCACCTTTCGGTGCGTCCCTGGGCATGGGTGAATAGAGCCCATGAAATCCAGCGGGGTGAACGAAGCCCGTGAAATCCGGCAGAGGGACTAGTTCCCTATAAGTAAGATTGATTGATATTGTAAGTTAATGGAAATGGAAATTAAGTGAATTGGACACATGGATACGGAAATGGACACACGGATACGTTGTTGGATCCTTGGACACGTAGTTGGACACATGGGTACATTGTGGATGTTTATCACTGGTGTGAGCCCCCCATTATCATTTCTTGTCCATTTTATCCATGTATTCCACTTCCATGTGCACTTATCATACTTTATACACCTAGCGCTAGTAGAATAGTTTTCTACTGGGCTAGTGAGCTCACCCTATTATTTTCAGTTACTCGGCAAGACACATGAGTTGAATACTTGAAGAGTGGATGGATTACATGGAGCATACATGAGCATGATGTTATTTTGTCATCCTCATACTTTGTAATTTTTGAGAGATAAGTTTGTAACTTCAATTTACATAATCTTTTGACAAATTTTGAACTATGTAATAACTTAACTCTTTTTGACACTTATGTATTTGGGTACGGGTACCATGTGGCATGAGCCACGTTGAACTTGATTTAAGACTATGTATGGACTAGACTTTTTAACGGTAGAATATTTGACTTTGACTTATCCTACATGGAAATTTATGTGTATTTTGGTTATTGAAAATGAGGGCGTAACATTCATGGTGAGGATACACGAACATTGAGTAAGATTACTTGTATTTAGAATTATTCCAGTGCATGATTTCTTCTCGTATTTTTTTTCCCGTCCAGGATTTTTCACGTAAATCTTTGTGTTGTGTAGGGGTCGGCGTAGCCGGACCCTTTTCCCAATCTAGTGAGTCGACCCAAAAGAGGTCTGGAAACCTCCACGTCATTTGGCTGAGGGGTCAATGATGGAGGGATCGGACAGTCACCTTAATAAGAGTCCACTTATAAACTCCTATGGACTAGAATGGGCCGACGGGTTGATTGCGATATCTCTCAGTCAAGAGCATGCTCTGGTGCTTAAATCAGCACAGTGCTACACCCATGGCACTACGGCTAGAAGTGTTGTAGCCGGAGAGTATATGTCTCTGACTCAGCATGGGCACGCCATGCACTTTTAACAACCGATGTGCCAGGAATCGTTTGCAATCATGACAATGACGTCAGCCGAACGGCCTGTGACATGTGTCACCATCTCATTGGAGGCATGTGCATGTAACTTACTCGACTGTATGAGTCACTGTGACATCAGCCGAGCGGTTACCACACGTGACACTCATGATCGAACTTGGGGAGCAAGTCACTTATTCCCTATAAAAGGTAATGTTCAGCCTGAAGAAAGTTACACATATTTCTACCCTAAACCCTAGATCTGAGTCTCTACTTTATCTTCTCTTACAAGTACTGACTTGATCGTCAGAGAACCATCTTGGACTCAACGGTCCAATGCGGTGCTAACGTGGTTGCAATCGGATTGAAAGGTCTGAGTCTCTACTTTAAAGAGCTCAGGCAAGGGAAGATCCACTTGATAGTTCAATCGGATTGAAAGGTCTGATCAGAGAAGTTGTAGCCCCACAATTGGCGACTCTGTTGGGGAGATTTACCTCTCCAGCTCTCTGTTGGTGTCTACTCCTCCTCTCATTTTGATTATGGCGGTTATCGGCGGATATGGTGAGCCTACCGGTCCGGTGGGAGCAAATCCCACTGGAAACCCAAGTGGTGTTCCTCACATAGGAATCACCACTCATCCAATCACCGGACTCACACCCAGTCCCGTCGCTTTTGAGACGATGCAGCAGATGCAAGAGCAAACGACTGCAATGAAGGCTTAAATTGAAGCACTGACCAAAAATCCACCAAAGCCCACCACCTCAGCCTCTCGTTCGGGAGCATCACAGCGACGGCGCAGGGCGGCGCTCCAAACAACTCAGTTGACCAATCTGGCTCAGGTCTTGGTCAAGGATCGCTTGGGACCCCAAGTGATCGTCCTCGACCAATTTAGGAAGGTGGTTCTTCCCAGGGAACAAACCCTCCACCTAGGCGTCGGTCCGATATCACTCTGATCGATTACACCACCCAGTCCACTTCAGGTTCACACTCAACTGGGGTTCGAGATCTCACCGGACAAGTCACCATGAGGCGGAACTCACCGTCTCCCATGGAAAACGTCACATACAGTATGATGACCAGCGCCGAGAGATCTTACGCAATAGTAAATCTGTCGGTCACGATGACCGGAGAGATGATCACCATAGAGAACATGGATGCTCTACACGCAACCATGCCCACGAAGGGCCAAGGGTACCGAGGAGCAAACCATGCCCGAGTACGGGTTCGACGATGTCGGCGAGTATATCACCATCCGGGACGCCCAAACTAGCGAGCTCAAATAGATATAGGGCCGAAGCCCAACCGAATGCCCTCACCGCGCTCGAGACGAAGAGAAAAGGAAGGAACATCCCATAGATTTTTTGGCAAGCGATCAGAGGCACAGGCTGGAAGCGAAGAGGCTACGCATTGCCAACCGAGCGGACGAAGACACCCGTCCCGCCAAAGAGATCACGGACTCTAAGCTACGCAAAATTCAGGAATCGCCGTTTGTCCGGGAGATCTGAGAAGCACGACCACCGAGGAACTTCTCCGTTCCAAAATTCACTAAGTACGATGCGAAAACCGACGCAATGATGCACCTCATCCACTACCGACAGCTCATCAGTCTCACGGATATGACGAAGCCATGATGTGCAAGGCCTTCCCAGTAAGCCTTCAAGGGGTGGGGCTAGTGTGGTTCAACTAGCTGCCGCCAAGCTCTATCAGCTCCTTTCACCAACTTGAGCAAGCCTTCACCTCTCGGTTTGTAACGAACAGTATCCAACCAAAAACCATCGACGAGTTGGTTGGTCTAAGGAGGAGAAATGGAGAAAGGCTTCGGGCTTACGCGGAATGCTATTGAGAGGTCTTCAATGCCATAGAAGATTGTGATCAAAAGTTGGCTGCCATTTCCTTCAAGTTTGGCTTAGATGAGACCTCGGCGATCTTCGAGGATCTCACGCTTCATCCGCCGAGGCATATGGGTGATCTAATGGACACCGTGGAAAAATATGCCCAACTTGAAGAAGTAATATCGGCGTGAACCTTATACCTCTTAGCCTGATCATTCAAGGCGAGGATCTGGTTATGCAACACGTACATCGACTGAGAAGCCTGTTAGCATAGAGGGAACATAAGAAAAAGTAATAGGACAACTAAAAAATAAGTTGTCGAAAGAAAAGCTATCGGACGATATATTATCTTCATCAGATGGTAGGGAAGATGGAACAGGTTTTCACCAATCTTCTTTAGGATACGGGCGATATTTTTCTTAAGGGCAACATCAGGCAATAACACTGAAGAAAGCCGAGGATTTGCGTCAATGTTGTCGGTATCCTTCAGCATATCACCATCCTCATTGATCGAAAAGGGAGAGAAACAGAGGGGATCATCCTCCCGAGGCATCTGGGAACCAAACGGGTCGATAAAATCACCTCTTTCCCAGCTAACATCCTTCCTCCATCTTTTAGGAGTCCTTTTCTCATCACTACCGGATGGCCGAGCCCGAGAGGTGGCTGATTTGGCTGGAGGAGGCTTGGATGCAACAGGCGTCGTTTCACCCAATGGTTGGTTCCGAAGGGACCTTGGTAGCATCATGCGTCTTGTTTGGGGACGGTTTTTGAAGCCATGCCCTTCTTCTGCTTTGGAGGAGCCATATCTAGTTCAGCAACGAAGGGATCTAGACTGGTTAGGTTTATGGGTCGACGTTTTTTACCATAAAGATTCTCAACCGGCAGTTGTTCAAGCTCAGCCCTCTCCTCCTGTGAGATTACAATAGCTTTCTATCCCTTAGACATCCATTCTCCCTCCGCCGACACCTTCTTCTTCTTCTTGCTCGGTTTCTGCTAATGCTTATAAGAAGGCTTGTACCTCAACAGCTTTGGCGCCTCATGGTCAGGGGCCGCTCGGAGTGCGTCCTCACGCTCCTTGGAGTATAGCTTCGTCAACCTCTTTGTAATTGGACTAGGAGTTGCAAGAAAAATGAAATCATCAGCAAAAACTAAGGCAGCAAAAACCAAACAAAATCTATGGTAAATCAGCCGGATACTCAGGGAGAATCCCTTTCTCGGTAGCGACCGACAGAAGATCAGTATTTTCCGTTGGTGCGTAATTCCCCGACGTAATTCCCCGAGGGGCTAGTCCGCCACCTCGTTAATATATACAGAAAACTAAACAGCAGGTATACTTCCTCGAGCTTCGTTACACCTCACAGTCAAATTGCTAATGAATGCCCCTTTAGTCGGAGGTTTCCGCT
>JAXBDA010008142.1:0-15609 GCA_036023075.1 Gaultheria prostrata | reverse complement strand
TATCCAAACCTCTGCCAGAGCCCCACTCAATTATAATTCGGGCCATAAGGGAAAGGGAGAGAAGAGACCGTGAGAGGGAGGAGAGAGAAAGAGATAAGAGGGAGCGTGAGAGGGAGGAGAAGGAGAGGATCCGGGAAAGGGAAAAGCGTCGACATCTTAGTAGTGATGATGACGAGGATGTAAAAGAACGCGATAGAAAGAGGCGGAGGAGAGAGGATGATAGCAGGGACAGGGAGCGCGAACGGAGCAGCCGGTCAAGGAGGTATAGGGAGGGCAGCGATGATAGTACCAGGAAAAGGAGTGAAGAAGACTTGTCTGATAAGAAAGAAGCAAGAACTCGGGAGGAGGATCTGGAAGAAGAACAACGGAAGTTGGATGAGGAGATGGAAAAGCGGAGGAGGAGAGTTCAGGAATGGCAAGAGTTGAAAAGAAAGAAAGAGGAATCCGAGAGAGAGAAGCTTGGGGTAACGGAGAATGTCGATGAACCCAAGTCTGGGAAGACATGGACTTTAGAAGGAGAATCCGATGACGAAGAAGCAGTGGCTGTTGAGGAGAACTCTGAAATGGATATGAACTTGGATGAAGATGTCAAGCCTATAGCTGAAGTTGTAGATGGCATGGTAGTTGATTCTGAAAATGGAAATGCGGTTGCAGAACCTGAAGCACAAAGTCGGGGTGATGGCGATATGGAGGATGAGGAAATTGATCCCTTAGATGCTTTCATGAATTCTATGGTGTTGCCGGAAGTTAAGAAGCTGGACAATGCTTCTGTACCTTCGGCCCCTGAGAATACGAATGCAGACTTGAAGAAAGAGAAGAAAGATAAAAGTAATGGTGAACAACGAAGAAATGAAAATAAAGCTATGGGTAGAATCATCCAGGGTGAAGATTCCGATTCAGATTATGGAGACATTGCTGATGATGACAATCCTAGTGAAGATGAGGATGATGATGAATTCATGAAAAGGGTGAAAAAGACCAAAGTAGAGAAACTACCAGTAGTTGATCATTCAAAGATCGAGTATCCTTCTTTCAGGAAGAATTTTTATATCGAAGTTAAGGAAATCTCAAGGATGACTTCTGAAGAGGTTGGTGAATACAGAAAACAGCTGGAATTGAAGCTACATGGAAAAGACGTGCCCAAGCCAATTAAAACCTGGTACCAGATTGGATTATCAACCAAAATCCTCGATACTATAAAGAAGCTTAATTATGAAAAGCCCATGCCAATCCAGTCGCAAGCACTTCCTGTAATTATGAGTGGTCGTGACTGCATTGGTATTGCAAAGACGGGTTCTGGTAAAACACTAGCATTTGTGCTGCCAATGTTGAGGCATATAAAGGATCAGCCGCCTGTTGTGTCTGGGGATGGGCCCATTGGTTTGATAATGGCACCCACAAGGGAGCTTGTACAGCAGATACACAGCGATATCAAGAAGTTTTCCAAGGTAATGGGTCTCACCTGTGTGCCGGTTTATGGAGGTTCTGGCGTTGCTCAACAAATTAGTGAATTAAAAAGAGGAGCTGAGATTGTGGTTTGTACTCCTGGTAGGATGATTGATATACTATGTACTAGTGGTGGCAAAATTACAAACTTGCGAAGGGTAACTTATATGGTTATGGACGAAGCCGATCGGATGTTTGATATGGGGTTTGAACCCCAGATTACTAGAATTATTCAAAATACTCGACCCGACCGTCAAACTGTACTCTTCTCTGCCACTTTCCCCCGTCAGGTTGAACAGTTGGCGAGAAAAGTGTTGAACAAACCCGTGGAAATGCAGGTTGGTGGTAGGAGCGTTGTGAACAAAGACATTACCCAGTTAGTTGAGGTGAGACCAGAAAGCGACAGGTTTTTGAGGCTGCTTGAACTACTTGGGGAATGGTACGAGAAGGGAAAGATTCTGATATTTGTACACACGCAAGACAAATGTGACTCCCTATTCAGGGATTTGCTTAAGCATGGTTACCCTTGCCTTTCCCTTCATGGTGCCAAGGATCAGACTGATCGCGAATCTACCATTTCTGATTTCAAAACTAATGTTTGCAATTTGTTGGTTGCGACCAGTATTGCCGCCAGGGGTTTAGATGTAAAGGAGCTTGAACTGGTAATCAACTTTGATGCTCCAAACCACTATGAAGATTATGTTCATCGCGTTGGTCGGACAGGTCGAGCTGGCAGAAAAGGCTGTGCTATCACCTTTATTTCTGAGGAAGATGATAAATATGCACCTGATCTTGTGAAAGCCTTGGAATTGTCGGATCAAGTTGTTCCAGACGACTTGAAAGCTCTTGCGGATGGTTTCAATGCGAAGGCGAATCAGGGGCTTGTGCAAAACCATGGGACTGGTTATGGTGGTAGTGGATATAAATTTAATGAAGAGGAGGATGAAGTGAGGAGAGCGGCAAAGAAAGCACAGGCGAGAGAGTATGGATTTGAGGAAGACAAGTCAGATTCAGATGATGAAGATGACGGGGTCCGCAAGGCAGGTGGTGATTTATCCCAACAAGCTGTACTTGCTCAGGCAGCTGCCCTAGCTGCTGCTGCTGCATCTAAGGTAAGCATGGCTAGCATGTCTGCACCTATCTCAGCTCCTCAGTTGCTTCCAAATGGTGGAATACCTCTTTCTCTGCCTAGTGTCCTTGGCCCAGCAGTTGGGTCAATCAACCCTGGTGACGGTGCAGCTAGGGCAGCAGCATTGGCGGCTGCCATGAACCTGCAACATAACTTGGCAAAGATTCAAGCAGATGCTTTGCCCGAACATTATGAAGCTGAATTGGAGATAAATGAATTTCCCCAAAATGCCCGTTGGAAGGTGACGCACAAAGAAACTTTGGGTCCGATTTCTGAATGGACTGGAGCAGCCATTACGACTAGGGGACAGTTTTTCCCTCCTGGTAAGGTGCCAGGACCAGGGGAACGCAAGCTCTACTTGTTCATAGAGGGCCCTACCGAACAATCTGTCAAAAAGGCGAAATCGGAACTGAAACATGTGTTGGAGGACATCACAACCCAAGCAGTTTCACTTCCAGGTTCAGCACAGCCAGGCAGGTATACGGTATTGTGAAAACCGGCCTTGGATTCTCTGGATGCTGGATTATTTTATCATGATATGGTATACTCAGGTTAGTTGTTTCATTACTAGTTTGCTGTCTACATTTGTCAGCTTGGTTTCGGATTACATTTGGGCTTGTATGCGATTCCTAGTCCCTATTTGAAACTTGAACTGCCTATTTGGCAAACTGGGTGGGAGAATTATGCACCTCTCTTGTGAGTGAGAAAAGAAAAGAAACAATTGTGTTCTCTTACCATCATGTGTAGATATCTAAGAAAAAAATGCCATGTGAGGTAGGGATATGGAGGGATTACTTGTTTTTTAATGCTTATATCTTGGTATCCTGAATATTCATATCCCTAGTTTCTTTTCTTACCAAATCTGGCCGTAAAACTAATGTTATATAGAAAGATAAGGCTCTGACCAAATTTATAAACCAAACTAAGATAGAGTTCTTAATTGTACTTTTCGCTTTGACCAAAATTAAGAATATGCTTATAGCTGATGTTTTGTATTAATACGGTGTTACAAATTCACAGCTTTGGCATTTCTAGATGTCTTGAAATTCAAGTGTGGTGCTCCATTTGCATCTGCTTACTTTATATGGCCCTTTTGGCATGAGTTAGAACTTGTGAGATTATGGTAAATTGGAGCTAATTTCAGGATCATCTTCATACCTTATCCTGCTGATTTTCAATACTCTTCACCTCTTTTGAGTAATCTGCACCAAAAAATGCTCTTTTCCTTTCAGTAGTCTTCACCCAACAAAAACAAGGTCCATGCTCTAGCCTGCATTGTTATCTCTACTTGTTTCCTTCGATTTCAGGGGTGATAACAGTAGTGTTTTCTCTTATACTACATTTTGATAGCTAAGTCTTTATTCTTGTCTTTGATTCTACTTTGTCGTTGAATGTGATCTAAACTTGTTCTCCTTTGTTTTTAGGGAGGCGAAAGGACATCAACAGTGAAATTATCTTTTGCCTATGCGTTTGGTAAATCTTCTTCAAAGAACTAAGGACACTATTTCCGTGCAAAGAGTTCAGCTTTCTAGTAATGATATCGTTGGATGTGATCCAACCATTTTTTGTCTTTAGGTTTGCAGCAGCGAGAAGAATTGAAGGTGGAATTATGTTCTCGCATATTTTTTTGGTAAACCTGGTTTCAAGAACTAAGGACAATATTTCTAGCCCAGACTGTTCCAGTTTTGTTATGTTCATGTCATTGGATGTGTGTTGCAGAGGTTATCTTAATTTAACTAGGAAATTGGGTATTTGTATTTGTACATTTTGATTAGAGCCACTTATTTCCTACTTTGAAAGTTATAGATATAAAAGTATCGCATCTTTCCCTTTTTAACTTTGATTCCAAGAGAGATTACTTAGGTTGTGGACTTGGAGCTTGAATGGGCTTATTCACTGCCTTCAGCAGCAAAATGATTCAGGTGCTAACAGGTGGACTATTCTGAGAGGTCAAATGTTGCCTATGTTCTGGGCATGTTATTATAGTTATGTTCTCTCTGTTGTGATTGGTTTTACTCGGTTTTTCTCCTCCTTGTTCTTCATTAGTGTTTGAATGATGGTTGGTCTTTACTATGCCCACATTTTCCAATTTGCCCGGAAGTGTATTTCTCTAGGTATTCATGCAGAATGCTGGAAGATAGATGACTACAAAACTGATGCCCATCCTCGGTGATAGCTTCTTGAACTCTGAGCGCGCAAGGAAAAAGGTTATGCTTCGTCTCTCTTCTTCATATCATCACGTGCACAGAACCTTTATTTGATTTCTTTTTTATTATAACTGCCTGAAGTTTGGTTAATGGTGGTTTTGACACATGAACCTCAACAATCGGTGAATTCCGACCTCTTTCGGTGACTTCAAGTTAGGTTCTGATGATGGGTCCTCTACTCATTTTAGTGACTCATATTTTATTGGGGATTAGTAAGTGTAAATTTTCGAGGCTGAAAGTTGTGTACTTTGAAGCACTCAAGCGATAGATCACTTCAGTTGATATTTCCTATGTTTAAGATCAATGTAAGTAGGAAGTTAGGAACAAATAGGGAATATCGCGGAATAGTTTCTTTGATCCTTTTGTATGCAAAGAAGCCTGTTAGATCGGATGCATGCAGTTTGAAATTTTTGCTACTGAAAATGTGCCCCGGTTTGGTTATACAATTTGAGATGCTGATTTATATATTTTACTACGACACCATTCTATACAAGTACTTGTGTGCCCGCAAGAAGATTATATGGTTGCCAATTATAGCCTTTTCAACTCTCGTACAAGTGAATCATAACAGTACCAGCGCATATTTTGTTGGCTAAAATGTTTTCAGTGAACCTTCTCTATAATTTGAAGGGGACTACGTATATCTAGAATTGATCGGTATTTGTTTTGGAGAGTCAAAATGACGTGTTGTTGGAGAGAATCTAGTCATTTTAAGGGGTTTAAGAATGGTTTAAAAGATTTCAAGAATGGTTTGAGATGCTCTATTCAGAGCTTTTCCGACGGAACATATTCCCGGTGTTTGTTTTCTTGTTTTTCATAAGTGCTATTGGTGTAATTTTTTGCAAGGAGCTCCAAACTTAGTGTCCCACTTGTCCCATTCTCACCATAGTGTTTTACATTAGCTAAGGAGTCCACCCAAAT
The DNA here is from genome assembly GCA_036023075.1 of Gaultheria prostrata. Classification (NCBI taxonomy): domain Eukaryota; kingdom Viridiplantae; phylum Streptophyta; class Magnoliopsida; order Ericales; family Ericaceae; genus Gaultheria; species Gaultheria prostrata. Next base: position 9,906 of record JAXBDA010008142.1, on the reverse strand, counting down.
TCCTATTCGAGACTATTTCAATAGAGCCTATTGATAACTTTCTTGTAGGAGACGAATCGGTAGTAAATTTGTTGGTAACTTTGTCCAATTTTACCAATGCACCCACGTCTTTTTCTGATCACACGTACCGAGTGTACAAATTCAGCCGCAGGATCGCATTGATAGATTTTTTTGCGCGTGTATTGGTACGTTTTTTTGTGTGCGTAATGCTCCGAATGAAATTGCACAAAAACAGAGGTACAAAGATAAAGGGTGTCAGTAACCTGGTCCCTTAAATAGTCCGCCTGGGCTCTAATGGGAGCCATGTGTTATCAATCTGTAATTTCAGTGCTCGTGATCAAGTTTTGTTGTGTCCCCAAGTCCAATTGTAGATCGTGACCGTCCCGTACCATAATTCTTCTCTTTGAGCAATATTTTCCGACTTTTTGATGTTCTTTTTTTTACTACAAGCGGTAGGAGAAAACGAGTATTTGAATGGAGTACATAAATCTGGAAACTAGTCCACAATCAGGCGCCGTTTCACTAAGGGGATTTTAGGGCTTTTTATATTTTTCGAGATAGGTCATTCTCTTACATATATCAACTAACAGCCTCTCAATAAGCCCTCATATCTATGAAGCTATCAGGAAACAATATGCTGGTTATTGCGTAACCGGTGCGAACTTGTACTCAGATTTCTGAGTGGAAATTTGTTCACCTTCACCTAATGAGGGTAAACAAAACCCTCACCCTTATTGGTTGAAGTGGTATGAGGTCCACCACAAATGGTGTGGATCCCACCCAGAAAGTGATGCCATGCTTACCAAAAAGTGTATTGATTATGTGGATCCCACACCATTTCAACCAATCAGAGTGAAGATTTTGTTCACCCTCATTAGGTGAAAATAAGGAAAAGAAAAATAAAAAAGATAGGAAAATAAGGAAAAGAAAGGAAAAGAAAAATGAAAAAGAAAGGAAAATAAGGAAAAGAAAGGAAAAGAAAAATGAAATTCTCACATCAATTTAATTGGGATGAAAGTTATACTAGAAAATAGTTGAAAAAATATACTCGTTTGAAAAGGAGGAAAGTTGCAACTTTGCAAGAAGAGAGGAAGAGAAAAGGTATCGGACGAGAGTAAATAAGGATGTTATGTCAATTGTTTTCTATTGTCATAAGAAAATAAAATTTTCCTGCACATTTTGTGAGTAAAAATAAGCCAAATTCAATGGCTTAAGAGGATTGTATTTTTTAATTTTTTTTAACTGATCCAGCTTTGTAACTTTTTTTTTTTGTCATTCGATATACATCAGTGTAGGATTAGCGCTTAGCGGGGGAATTAGTGAGTTAGTGGGGTCTAGAAGCTATCCACCCCAAATGCCCCTGTCAAGACTCGAATTCTGGTCTCGCATGTTGGTGTACCAGGAGATAACCGCTAGACTACAAACCCTTGGTTCAACGTTGTAACTTTGATCATTAATTTTTTTTATATCCTTTCCAATTAAGATGAACTAGAAAACCAATAGTTTCGTTTTTGGACGGAACAATTTTTAAAGAGCTGAGGCAAGACAAAAACAAGCCAATTAACAAAAGGAAGCCCAAGTCCAAACTTCACCCAGGAAGCTACTTGTGAGGTTCCGATTAAAAAAAAAAAACAAAAACAAAAAAGTTACTGCTTGCCAAGTTGAAGCTGACTTCCCCATTCAGATCATCAACCATTTTATAAAGAGAGCATCTAATTGTTATTCAAAAACATCTCAAATTATTGAAATTCGCAAGAACGAGAATTGAGAGTGGAAGCGTAAAACAACTATTGAAAACGGGTGAGAAATGTGTAACTGGATAATCATGTGACCTAGGACTGAATTATAGCTCCTAGATATATGAGGAGAGGTAGGTGGGATTTGCCCTAAGTAGTAAACTAAACTTTTCGCTTTTCGCTTTGTTTACACATGAGTACAAACATTTAAAGAACCAAAAAGCAGAAAAGTTTAGTTTACTACTTAGGCCAAAACAAGCCGTAGTAACTAGATGGGCCAGAAGAAAAGGCTTATCCATCTCCGTATCCAATGTCCTACAATAAGATTGGCATGTTTTATGTATTGATGTTTTCACCAATTCTCTATTACTTTTTTTTTTTGAAATCAAGTTGGGGAGAAGTTTCGTCACTCGTCCAATTGACCTAATTCACATTGACTTGAGTTGAAATGCGTGAGTTCACATCAAAGCGGGGTGGGTTGGATGGAGTGAAGAATACAGTTTGATGCCGATCAAAAAAAAAAGAACACAGTTTGATTACTTATTGGCGGACGCAGAATACGTACTCAGTAGCGTCCCGAATTATATCTATAGCTACATTAGTAGCAAAATTATACTAGTTCATTATATATGTTGCTACTTAATTGCTAGTTATGATAAGGAAACGAGATTGTGTAAAATGATTGATAACTTGAGATTTTAAGGAATTTTTTCGCATCTGTATAAGAACTTTATGAATTTGTTTTTCATTCAAGTGACATGCAGGAGCTGATCCTGTGGCATCGACTTTTTCCTTTAAAAAAATAAAATAAAATTTTGTTTATAAATAATTAATTCTTCCATTTTCTATTTTCAAACTTCTTTTTAATAAAAAAAATACATTTATTGTGTAATACATTTATTTTTGGAGTTTTTCTAAAATCGAATGACCTATTTTGTTTTTGTTAATAATGTTATCCTAATTTCAATGGGTATTTGTGGGTGTAGGTTATATTTATTGATTGCCTATGGTTTTAACGCGGGTTCGAGTTATAATTTAGAATTCGAGGTTCGGATAAATTGTGAATTTCTCTAATAGATAATTTATCGTGCGAGATTTTTTCGGGACTGATTGTGTAATTAGATCACATAAGGTAGTAGGTTTCTATGTGGGTCAGTTATATGAAATAAGCAAGAAGTAGGGTTTTATACGTTAGTTTTAACCTGCAGCCATAAAATATCATAGAGAAAGAAAGAGAGAAGCGACAGTAGAGTTCTTTGGTGGGTTTCCTAACAGAGGGTCGTCAACCGGGCCGGTTAGTTCACGTTCTTTCCTTGCTTTCATCGTTATCTCCTCCTTGTCTTCCTTATTGGGTATTTATTTTATAAGTAATATATAATATAGTTAGAGTTTAGATTTGTCATCAAGTTGTCGTGATGTGCATCAGTGCATGTGTCAATACGTGTGAATATACTAATATAATCAAAATCTGTTTGCAAATTGTGTTAGGCTGGGTTTTTGAAAAGATAAAATCACCTGATTTTATCATCCATTTAATTCATTTGATAAAATGAGGTATTTGCTAAAATGAATTCACTGTAGATTAGGGAAGGATATAATATGAATTTACGGATTTGCCCCTGGCCCCAAAAAGAAAGTACAATCATTACTCATATATGGTGGGCCCCCTTAAAGAAAAGAAAGGGCAAAATGGTAAATGATGCATTGGGTGATGATTTAATCAAACTTGGATTTTATCTAATGAGAAAGAGAGTGATTTTATCAAGTGATTGATTTTATGGGAAATCCCATAAAATCTAACGGAAAACTCGGCCTTAGTGTGTAGTAATTGAGAAGAATCAAAGCAACACCTTTTATGGAGTAATTAATTGGTGCCCGGTCGGTGGCAGTGATGAATGGGTGCACGTGGTTTATGGGGCATATGGTGATGCAGTTCTAGATTTAAGTTTTAGCAAGTTAGGTACTAAGTTCGGCTTACAGGCTTGATTATTAGATTAGAGATTAGATTAGTTTTAGCAGTGGTCTATTTAATCGTTAACATGCATGTGATTAATTATGGTTTTTGTACACTTTAATTCAGATTAGCGAGTACTCCGAGCATTGCATTTTGCTATCTATCATTCCGATCAAGGTGAGTGGTTGCATGTGATCCCTTCTTTTGGAATCCTCTTGAGCCTATCGATTCTTGACAATCCTTTAAGTCGTTGTGATTGGCATTTGACAATGGTTATTTTTATTATGGTTCCCACATAATTTGGTTCGACACATTTTTGTTGTTGTTCGTGTATATGAGATTCTTGGACTGCCTGATTGGTATAAATGCTATTTTGGTGAATCAATTATTGTTTCCGTTATTCGTTCATCAGATATTCATCTCCTTGATACTATTTGTTGAGCCATCGACCTTTGTTAGTTGAAACCATTTCTTTGCAGCCTCGAATATCGTTTGTTAAAAGTATGCCACATTGAATTCCTTACCCTTAGCATGTTAAACTACTCACTGAGCTTTCAGCTGACGGTTTATTCCATATTTTTTTTCAGGTTAGTTCATGGAGCGTCATAGTGGACTCTGAGATAGTGTCGGGACCCACCGTTTGGACCTCTAGGGCATTTGCATTTTTTATTTATTTTAATCGTGTCAAACAGCTTCCAAATTTTTATTATTTTGCTTTTTGTTAATAAATTTGGAGTTTGAGGATATTGGATATTGGGCTTAATTTGCTAGAAAACTTATTTGTTTGGTTCATGTATTTTGGCTTAAATAGAATATGCAGTCCTTTTAATTTGTTTTGAGTTGTTAAAATATTTTTATTTAGGCTTCGTGTTCTAGGAATTGTCTCCTGGTTCACGGCCGGTCATGTTTCCCAATTTGGGGCGTGACATGACTGAGGATTGAGTGGAGTACAAAAAGTTCTTAGACTAGCAGGTGGCCGCGGGGCACCTAAAAGAATTCTTGGCAGACGAGCAACAGTGCACCGAGCAAAACGAGGATTTGGACTGTGACAGACCCCCAAAAGGGACTGTCCATATGATACATGGACTGGCGATTCCTTACACGAGCAATGAGGTACGGCACGTACGCCGATTAAACGATTCACAGCAGGCGTTGAAGCTCAGCCTGAAGCGATCAAGGGAAGAGGAAGTGGTAGAACTTCCCATAACTTTCTCCGATAGCGACTTGGCGGGAGTCACTGTTCCACACAATGATGCCCTGGTCATAACCCTACGAATAGAGGAGAATGACATGGAAAGGTAACCCAGTGTGGCCGCTAGGAAAGGTAACCCTACCAGTATGAGCAGGATCAATTGTCCTCAAGACTGATTTCCTAGTGGTAGATCTACCATCCACCTATAACGTGATTATAGGCAGGACGTGGATGCATAAGATGAAAGCAATACCATCCACCTACCACCAGAAAATCAAATTCCTAGGGCCGGATGGCATTGAGGTGATCAGAGGAGACCAAAAGGTGGCTGATCAATGCTTCAACATGATCTTGAAATGAGCACCGAAGCCTCAGTACGTGCAAACTGTGGAGGTGCCCGGTCAGCCGACCTTGGAAGACGTGGGGGGTGACCCGAACCGTAAAGTTGTGGAAGGATTGAAGAAGGTACAAGTTGACGAAGGCGACCCAGAGAAGTACTTCTTGATCGGCGAAAACTTAACCGAGCAGGAGGAGAAGGAGTTGGTGGACTTCTTGAAGGACCACATGGACGTCTTTGCTTGGACGCCACAGGAGATGCCAGGGATTGACCCCGAGGTCATCTGCCACCATTTGAACATGGACCCACAACACAAACCAGTTATTCAGAAGAGGAAAAGGTCAGCACCACATCACGCAGACGCTGTGATTGAAGAAGTTGATAGGTTGCTTGAGGCTGATGCCATAAAGGAGGTATACTATCCAGAGTGGTTGGCCAACACTGTGGTAGTTAAAAAGAAGAATGGGAAGTGGAGGGTGTGCGTGGACTTTACCAGCCTGAACAAGGCATATGCCCAAAGGACAGCTTTCCACTCCCAAGAATCGACCAGTTGGTGGATGCAACCGCAGGCTATGAGCGGATGAGCTTCCTTGACGCATTTCGAGGGTATCATCAGATAGCGATGTATGAGCCCGATCAGGAGAAAACATCTTTTATGTCACCCAGGGGCTTATACTGTTATAAGGTAATGCCTTTTGGATTAAGGAATGCAGGGGCGACCTACTAGCATTTGGCTACAATTATGTTCAAAGAGCAATTAGGGAAAACCATGGAAGTCTATATAGATGATATGGTGGTTAAAAGCAAGGCAAAACAAGGGCATCTAGCCGATCTGAAGGAGACGTTTGATAAGGAGGTATCAGTTGAAGTTGAATGCCTCAAAGTGTGCTTTTGGGTCAGCTCTGGGAAATTCTTAGGCCACTTGGTAACCAGGAGAGGAATAGAGGCAAACCCGGATTAGATCATGGCTTTACAGAATCTTGAGAGCCCTAGGACTACGAAAGAAGTCTAGAAGCTCACAGGGATGGCAACAGCGCTGAATAGATTCATAAGCAAATCCTCAGATAGGTGCAGGCCTTTCTTTCAGTTATTAAAGAAGAGAGAGTGGTACGAGTGGGGAACCCAGCAAGAACAGGCGTTTGTAGATCTCAAGGCATACTTATCTTCCTCGCGCCCTTGCTCTCATCTCCTGATGCAGGGGAACGGCTTATATTGTATTTGGCCGCATCAGAGCATGTCGTTAGCTCGACACTCCTACGAGAAAGGGGGACTGGGCAAGCACCCGTTTATTTTGTAAGTAAGGTACTACTAGACGCGGAAACGAGGTAATTGCCACTAGAGAAACTTGTGTACGTCCTGGTGACAGCGTCGAGGAACTCCTTGCTCATCCAATTACAGTGTACACGGAGCATCCGTTAAGAGCAATACTTTAGCGGGCAGACTTGTCTGGGAGGATCTCGAGGTGGTCAGTAGAGCTGAGCCAGTATAACTTAGACTATCAACCAAGGACAACCATAAAGGGACAGGTCTTGGCAGACTTCGTGGCTGAATTCTCACCAAAAGTTGCACCACCACCTCCACTCCATGAGAAGGAGTCAGGGCCCATGATGCCCAGGTGGGAGACCGACCATGACCCAATGGAGTGGAAGCTCTTTGTTGATGGCTCGTCATGCAACAAAGGAGCGGGGGCAGGTATAGTGCTCATCTCCCCTGAAGGGTTGGTTCTGGAACAGGCATTAAGATTTGGGTTCAGTGCAACGAATAATGTTGCAAAATACGAGGCCTTGCTCGGCGGCCTAAGGAATGCTCAAGAATTGAAAGTCCAGAAGCTAAGGGTATTTTGTGACTCTCAGTTGGTGGTAAATCAACTGTCAGGGGAGTACACCGCAAGGAGTGAAAAGATGGCAGCTAACATGGAAGCAGCCAAGGATTTGTTGGATAAGTTTGAGGTCGTCCATATTAGGCAATTTAGCTCGGGTCAAAACGCTCATGCGGATTCACTCGCTTGCGTAGGATCAGCAGTACAAACAGAGTTTAAAAGGTCGGTGACTGTGGAATACCTCGGCGAGCCGAGCATTGGCAGATCAGTAGAGGTTGTGATGGAGACTGACCTTGGGCCGAGCTGGATGGACCCAGTTGTTGCTTATTTAAAGGATGGTACGTTGCCAGAAGACAATAAGGAGACACACAAAATAAAGGTCAAGGCAGCCAGATTTGGCTCTCCCCAGAAAGGTAAGCTTTATAGAAAATCTTACTTAGGACCTTATTTGTTGTGCGTACACCCTGCTTTGGTACAAAAATTCTTGCACGAGATACATGCTGGGATGTGTGGCGGACATACTGGAGCACGGTTCATAGCCCATCGAGCAATCTCGCAAGGGTATTGGTGGCCATACATGCAGGAGGATGCAAAGCTGTTTGTCAAAAAATATGAAAAGTGCCAAAGGTACTCACCCTTGATCCGTGCACCAGCGGAAGACCACTTACCACTTACTAGTCCGTGGCCGTTTGCACAATGGGGGTTGGATATCGTGGGTCCTCTCCCTATGGCAACGGGGAAACGAAAATTCCTCTTGATAGGCACAGACTATTTCACAAAGTGGATTGAAGGAGAGGCCTTGGCAAAAATCATAGAGGCCATGGTGGAGAAGTTCGTGTGGAATAAAATCATAACAAGGTTCGGAATTCCTTACTCCATTATTTCAAATAACGGGTCACAGTTTGGAAACAAGTTCAAGGCTTTCTGTGCAGAGTATGGCATTAGAAACTACTATTCCACCCCAGCTTACCCCCAAAGCAATGGTCAAGCAGAGGCTTCAAATAAATCAATCCTAAAGAGCCTCAAGAAGAGGCTGGAGAGCAAGAAGGGCAAGTGGCCCGACGAGCTGCCTATCGTGCTTTGGGCCTACAGGACTACACCAAGGAGATCCACGGGTGAGACTCCTTATTCCCTAGCTTATGGCACAGAGGCAGTAATCCCGGTAGAGGTGGGTCTACCGACCAACCGTACCGCTTTGGTTGAGTCGGGAGGCAACGATCAAGCCCTAGCCAAGCAACTTGACCTAGCAGAGGAGAAGAGGGAACGGGCACTGATAACCTTGGCGGCCTACCAAGAACAGTTGAGGCGAAGCTACAACAAAAAGGTCCAGCCCAGAGAGTTGAAGGTGGGAGATCTAGTCCTACGGAAGGTGTTGGCCAACACCAAGGTGTCCTCTGATGGAAGGCTTGGGCTGAACTGGGAAGGCCCATACAAGATTACTGGCATAGCAGGAATTGGAGCATACAGGTTGGTCGACTTGGACGGTTATGCAGTTCCACAACCTTGGAACGTGCAAAACCTACGTAAATTCTACCAGTAGCAACCTTTGACTATGAATACAGTCATGGAGTTTTCTTTTTTGTCTTATCTCTTTGCACAAAAAATATATTATCGGAATTATAATAAATAGGGCACATGAGAAGGTACCCTTCGTTTTGTTTAACGGTATTGTAGACACTAAAATTTCGTCACGGCTTAATCACCATCCGATTAATTAAGATGAATAAATAATCTTAATTAATTAAAATCAAAATTGGTCAAAAAGCCTGCAAATAATTATTGGGTTCGGCAAAGTATGGTGTAGACACCCCAATTTTTAACCCTGCATCTCCCCAATGATGAATAAATAAGAATATGTAGAATACCTTGAAATGATCGGTCGCGCCTTTAAAACTATTTGGAAATAACAAAAGAATTTTCAAAAATAAGGAGTAGAGGGCCGGCCGGTTTTAATGCCTGAACCGGGTGGCTGTTTTCCTTTGTAAGAACCGGACGGCTTTGACAAACAGGACCAGACGACTCTCTTTGAGAACCGGCAGGCTTTGTATGTTATCTGTCTTGTCGGAAAATCCGGGTTTAGAGATTTATTTCAGAGAATATATTCCCCGCGTCGGGGAATATCATGATGACGGAAATTTTTCGCGTGATCCGGTGGACAACTCAAAACGGCTATAAAATCAAAGCTCACTCCCTCGTTTAAAGGATCGGGTTTTTTTTACGATACCAGAGACCAAAAAGAAAAGCTATATGGTGTAAAATCCTCCTACTCAACTCCAGAAATCTTCAAGAGTATTGAGAATCAAACTCAAGGAAGAACCAACTTCCTTCGGCGCCCCAATCAACTCAAGGTATAAAAATCGTATTTTTGAGCCGGGTTCAGTAACCGTGCTCTTTTGAGGGGTTTCTTTTCGAACTCGGAATAACTCCCGTAGCTATTTTCGGGTCCGGGAAAGTTTATTTACAGTAAAAGTCCTCCCGAAGTATCGAAACGAGTGATTTTTATCGTAATCACGCGGTTCGGTCTGCTCTTGGGATATATTTTCTTCCCCAAAACATTTTCTAAACGATAATACTCCTCTCAGGAGAATTTTTGTATAAAGAAAAGAACAATTTTCGAGTCAAAACTCCTTTCCCTCCAGAGAAAAGAAAATATTTTCCAAAAAGATCAGTGGACCGGCCGGCCTCAAGCTAGAACCGGATGGCTCTAACCTCAGAGCCGGCCGGCTCTCTTGGGGAGCCGTACGGTCTCCCTCTGCTCTCCCCTGTTTTCCAGTAAACTCTCCCCTGTTTTCTCATTCTCTGGTGCGGTTTACATTTTAAAATTACACTTTTTCCTCAAATTTCTTTTACCAACATTTAGTCCCCTCA
>JAXBDA010008141.1:0-15611 GCA_036023075.1 Gaultheria prostrata | reverse complement strand
CCTATCCCGGTCTCATCTAATTCTCACAGGCTTCCCTCGATCTTTACGGTCTTTATCCCTCTAACTCCTCTTATCCATGTACTTCTCCACATCATAATCTCTCTCACTCCTCTTATCTTTCGTAGTACTCCTATCCTTTTCACGATCATTACCCCGCCACCCCCCTCTCTCTTTCTCTCTCTCTTCTCCTCTTCGACCGTTCCCGGTCCTTACTCCTATGATCCTTCTCTTCCCTTCGACTGCTCTTACTACTCCAATGCTTACTCCTATGTTCCTTCTCTTCCGAATCTCGCGCTAGAGAATCGTCTCGATCCCTCATTTCAATACTCCTCGACCGCCTCGATTCGGACAAATCAGTGCCCATCGTAATTGCAACCAGTGCCTAATCTGTAGATAAGCCCTAGATGCCCGGTACCTGTCAAAGGGAGAAACACACAAAACCCTAGCTTCGTTCGATTGACGGGGTCGTTCTGATTCTGATCGACATATCAGTATTTAGGGCTGGGAAGTCTCCTGAGCTGTTGCCACACAAAATCCTTGGTGTCAATGAATTTATCATACGGTGTTTTGTATAGGGGTGAGAACGGGTCAGGTTCTTCAAGTTTTTGTCGGGTTCTGGTCGGGTCAATTTCAGTCGGGTTGTCAAAACAGCACCCGAAACCAGACTGAACTGAATTAACCAAGAAACCGACCGGATCAGGTCAGCCGGGTTAGGCGCTTTGGTATGCCTGCCACTAAACGTTTTAGGCTAAAACCCAGAAATCACCTGCCTCTAAAAGTATTAGGCTAAAACCAATATTGGGTATGTGGGTTAGAATAAAACCCAGAAATCATCAAACCCTAGAGTCAATTTCTCTAAAATCAAAAACCAAATCCTGTACAATTAATCTCCAGAACCTTAAAAACATAAAAGTTTACATATTCAAAACCAACTTAAGTGTTTTCTTCAAAATCAGATCGACAGTGGTCAGCGATTCGTCGTGGTGGAGCCGCTCGGCGAGGTGCAGCGCAAGGCTCGAAATATATTGATTAAAGGTGTGCCAGGAATAATGAAGGTTACAACCCTATTTATAATAAACTTATAATAAACAAAGCTTAATTCAACTAAGACGGGGATTAATTTAAAAAAATATCAAAAATTACCCTATTTATAATAAGCAAACCCTAATTCAACACCGAGAATCCTAATAAAATTGGAAATCAAAATCAAACTGAATATGGAAATATTATAATTCTGACCTAAACGAAAAAAAATTTAATCAAAATCTTATTCTAAAGCAATACAACTAAAAATAAAGAAACTCCCCAATTCTTAGGGTTTTGTTTTGATTTAGGAAGTAATATCTAGTCATATAGTGTATATACATGTATTATGGGGCCGGTTCTAGATACATAAATTTTGACGCAAGGTTTGACATTCCATCCCAGTCTTTGATTTCAATGGCTGAGATTAAAACTTGTTCTACCTTCCATGCCGACACACCCTGGTATTCCCTCCCACTCCGGCGACTCCCCTCCCTAGCGTACGCCCCTCGGCGGTCTCTCTCTCTCTCTCTGCCATGTAAATTGGAGACAACATCATTCAGCGATCTCCAACCACATTCAATTTGTTACTCTTTAACACTTAACCAGGTCTTCCAATGACCCCATTAATGGATTTCAGTTTGTTACTCTTTTTAACACTTTATCCTTAATGTTTCCCCACAATTAACTTGGAACTTTACTAGCTAGCAACGCGTTAATTGTGTTTAGAGTAAATCATGAATTCAGAAAGTAAATAGGGTAGGGAGCTGAAGGCCAATTTGGCAGTGGCAAAGAGGGACTTGACCTGGGCGGGGTCAAAGACGTTGGCCGCACGCAGCTGATGATATGTGGCGGTGGTCTTGATTTGGGAGGTGACGGCGACGGCAGCGGCGGCTTCGTAGGAGTTAGAATAGAAGTTGACGACGATTTGGGGGCCGAGGGAAGGAGAGGGCGTTGAGAGTCGCTGGTGACGATGTCGGAGCAGTATTGGAGTGGGAGGAAATGGGGTTGGGTTGTGTAGTGGCCGAGGATCAGAAAGGCCAGGCGACGCGAGCCACGGAGGCTAGGCGGATCACATCCGACCCACGGCCGCTGTCGTGGCCATCCGAGCGTAGGACCAGATGGTTTGAGTAACCGGTTCAATCTGGGGCTCGGCGGGGCTTCAATACAGCTGTCCACGACCCGGTCCTGGGCGGAGTCCCCCTTGCCACGGCCGAAGACCTTCGCCCTCGATGTAGATCCCACTGGTCAGTGCTCGTGGGCTGTGGTTTGTGGCAGCCGACGTCCGGAGCGTTCGGCCAACTAGTTACGCCTAAGACCCACACCTCTTGCCGCGCACGCTGGGCTGGTGATCCACCCCGCCGAAGGGTCTATGATTGATGGGATTAGACGAGTGACAGAAGATGTCAGGTGGCGCCTAGGCGAGGTGCTCGAGGCACCCATTGGTCCATGCCACGGACCGTAGGACGTCCCTAAGTACGCTGCCTCTACAGGCTTTGTAGGGATGACGTCAGCCGAAGCGGCGGACGCGCTCGAGGCACTCATGACCTACCCTCATGCTATGATCGAGACGAGACGCGCTTGAGGTACACCCCGAGAACTTAGTGAGCGAGTCCCCCCTCGCCTATAAAAGGGGGGCTCACTCACTAAGCTGGGGATCCCTTTCTCTTTTTCTCTAGAAGGACACTACATATCCCTGTCACATCATTACCTCCGGCAACTTACTAGACCGTCGGAGTGCCTTCCCTGACCACCATTGTTCGGGTTAAGCGCTAACGCGGTTGTTATTTGTGCAGGCCACAAGTGCTCCCCCAAAGGCTTAGGCGGACTCCCTTCATCTCCTCTCTCCGCCATTGAGCATCTAGAGGGGTCATATTGGGAAAACACTCCTCACAATTGGCGACTCCGCTGGGGACTCTTCTTTTCCCGGCATCTCTCGAGTAGTGTTCTCCCCTACGTTCCTAACCTCATCAGATGACTGAGCATACCCAGAACCCCATCTTAGTCATGGATGCCTTTGATGAGAGTGGTAACTTTACTCGTGAAGCCCTGGAGGCCCAGCGTCAGAGGGCCGCCGCCAACCCAACCTTTGCCGGAACAAGCACCGCCGGAGGTCTCCCTCTGGTTAACGTCGACGGAGTAAATACCCCGATGAGCTTGGTCACAACAGCCCCCCAAAGACCCCCCCCCCATGAATCTAGAAACTCAGGTGGCCATAATGGCGGCCGAGATAGCAGCGTTGAAGGCCCGTAACGAACCCCCACGACCTCACCGAACATCGGGTCGAGCGAGGAGCAAGCCAGCTCAAACCACAATGACCGGCCGAGCGTCGGCATTCGATCGCCTAACGCCCGACAATGCGTTCAGGATCGACGAGCGAGGTCGCGCTCATCAGGATCTGCCGACGCAACCGAAAGATAGCGGCTTAGAATCAAGCACGAGATCTACGAGCCGGCAAAGAGATCCGCCAGCCTCTCAACGGACCGCGTGACAGCTAAATTTTGAGGAACATGAAGAGGGGCATGGCGGCGGCCGAGGAAATGGCCACCGTGACCAACCAACCGACCATGACGACCGTCGCGCCGAGCATGATGCCAACCAACATGCCGGGCGAAGAGGAGTTCGGCTAGAGGCGCTCTTGGCTCGGTCTACGAGCCAAAGGGCCAAGCAGGTAGATTATATTGGGTGCGAGAAAGAAAAGGCGTTAGGTGACGCACAGGGCCACCCGTCCTCGTTCGCTGGGGCTAGACCTTCCAAAAGGAGGTCTAGGTCTAGATCAAGACATCAAGTATGAGGTTACTAGGGATGGTATTATAGCCATCAACGAACGAACGGGGGAGTCGAGGGTCTTTCAAGCGGACCCAGTGCCGGGGGGCTCGCACCCTAGACAAATAACCCAGCGGGAGGAGCCCATTCCACCCCCAGGAAGCGGGTTCACGAGCAAGCGCGCACCTAAGCCGGGGAGGACCATCCCCGGCGTGACCCAGTCGGCAGAGACAAGCATATCTACGACAATTACCGGGGAGCAGGCATAGGCTCTTTCTCGCAACACGAAAGTGAGGCTCGACTTCACAAGGCACGACAGTCGCCGTTTATAGGGGAGATAGCCGAAGAACTGCCACCAAGCAACTTCAAGCTACCCAAATTCCCAAAGTACGAACCGAACACCGACGCATATCTCCATGTACAACAGTATCGAGCGCTCGTCGGGCTCTACGGCTACAACGACGATATCATGTGTCAGACCTTCTCCATGAGTCTGCACAGCACGACACTGAATTGGTACAGGCAATTGGCCCTAGGGTCGATCGGGTCTTTTGATGAGCTGGAAAGAGCGTTCACGTCACGGTTTGTCATTGGCAACCTGCAGCCGAAGACGGTCAACGCTCTGTTCAACCTGAAGAGGCAAACCGATGAGAACCTCAAAGCTTACATTAGCCGCTACTGGGAGTGTGCGTTGATTACACCAATCTCAACGATGCGATGAGAACCTCCAAGTGTGCGTTGATTACACCAAACTCAACGATGCCTGTCCCAAGGATTGCTTCTCGCTCCCTCGGATAGACCAACTAGTCGACGCCACCGCGCGGCATGCTCGGCTAAGCTTCATGGACGCCTACAAGGGGTATCACCAGGTCGCCATGGATGCGAAGGACCAGGAGAAGACCGCGTTCATCTCGCCGAAGGGAACCTATTGTTATCGGGTGATGGCCTTCGACCTGAAGAATGCCGGGGCTACCTACTAGCGCATGATTTCGAAGATGTTCAAGAGCCAGCTTGGCAACACGATGAAGGCTTACATCGATGACATGGTCGTCAAAAGCCAGCTAGAGGAAGATCACATCGGACACCTTGCTGCCATTTTCGCCATCCTTAAAGAGCATCGGCTGAAGTTGAATGCAGAGAAATGCGCCTTCGGCGTAGGGTCGGGTAAATTCCTTAGTTACCTCGTCACCCGCCGAGGAATCGAAGCTGACCCCACCCAGCTCACAGCATTCCAGAACCTTCGAGCACCAACTACACTAAAATAGGTCCAACGTCTCACTGGTATGGCTGCCGCCCTCAACCGCTTCATTCAAAGTTATTAATCTCGTACCGGCAAGCGTCCCGGTTTCCTTACTGGAAGGGTATGTCCCGGTACCGGCGCGTACCAGCGTACCGTTCCGGATTGATCGCAACAAACTACGTTATAATTTTCCAAAAATATGCAATTCAACATAAAAAATTAAGCATCATAAATTTGCATAGACAAAATGCAACCATTCCTCTACTTCATATCATAAAAAAAACAATCACTCCAACATCCAAAATTTTTTTCTAATTTTGAAACACATTGTGCGAAACCCATTGATCACAATACCATTCGTGATTAAACCAGGGTCAAACTAGAATATTATACAATAAACTTTCTGATTAAAGTATCAAGTTTGCAAAGACCAATGTCATACTAAAAGTCCAGAACACCATCACTTTCTCAAAAAGAAGACAACCATTTATATTGAATCTATAAAATAGAAGTGTATAGAAAGAGGATCTAACATTTTGTAGATGAATAAACTAATAGAACTTTGAACTTTGTAATAAATTAACCAAACGGCATGGAGATTGCTGAAGTCGCCTCCATCGTAGAACGGCAGAAGAGGATTAGGAAAATAGAAAGTGAGTTCTGGAGTGAGGATGGGTTAGGGTAAAGTATTTTGTAGTGAAAATTACACTATAGGGCTGAGGTATGCTGTAATTTTAACAGTACCCCAACCGGAATTAATGTGTTCACGTTTTATTAAAAAAAAATTGCACCGGCCGATATCCGGGAAATGGCCGAGATGGACCGGAACGACCGGTATTAGGGGTATTGTGAGCGGTACGGAACATTAGATGCAGTACCCCGTTTTCCTTCCGGTACGGGACATACCGGCCGGTACGAGACGAGATTAATAACTTTGGTTTCATTAGCAAGTCTTTCGACATCTGCCAACCGTTTTTCCAGTCAATTAAAACAAGCGAGCGAGCGTTCCGATGGACTGAGGAATGCGATCGAGCGTTGGCAGAATTGAAGGGTATATGTCCCGAGCTCCCCTCCTCGTCGTACCGAGGGACGATGAGGACCTATATCTATACTAAGCAATGTCACCCCACGCTGTGAGCTCAGCCCTGGTGCGCCAGGAGGGCTCGGATCAACAACCAATCTATTACTCGAGCAAAACAATACTTCCAGCTGAAACCCGCTACCTGCCAATCGAAAAGCTGCTTTAGAAAAGCTGACCTTGGAGCCACTTCATCATTGTTATCACCGAGTTCCCCCTGAAGGCTGTCTTTAGAAAAGCCGACCTCTCCAACAGAATCTGTAAGTGGTCCTTGGAGCTAGGTAACTTCGACATTCGGTACCAACCCCGCACGGCCATTAAAGGCCAAGCTCTCGCTGACTTCATAGCCGAGCTGACCCCGGGGCTGGTAGCCGAAGCCACGACTGGCACAGCAGCGACCGACAAAACTCCCACCCCCCAGCCCATCCTGAAGACTAGCTCCCCGGCCCACGCCGACTTCATCACCAAACGGGCCATCCCCCCACGTTTCGCTCAGATCTTTACGGGCGACGCATGGCGACTCCACTTCGACGGTGTGTCCAACGGCTGAGGAGCTGGGGCTGGGATTGTCCTTGTCTCTCCCAACGGTACCCTGCACGAAAATTCCTTAAGCATTGGTTTCCAAGCATCCAACAACGAGGCCGGATACGAAGCCCTGCTTGCAGGCCTTCGTCTCGCCAAGCAACTAGAGGCAGAGGAAGTACAAGTCTACAGCGACTCACAGCTAGTAGTAAACCATCTAACTGGGGACTACGACGTACGCAACCACCGCATGAACAAGTACGTCCACGCGGAGCTCACACTGCAAGCTGAATTTCATAACGTGGCATTCGAACAGATCGGCCGAGACCACAACGCCCATGCCGATGCCCTAGCCGATCTCGGTTCGGTTTGCGCTGAGATAGGGAGTCAACGCACCATCCTCCTCGGCGACATCCCCACACCTAGCATTGACCACGACGAACCACAAGTACTTTGCATTGCCCCTCTCGGCCCTAGTTGGATGGATCCCCTCATCGCCTTCCTTAACGATGAGTGGCTCCCCTCGGATAAGAAAGAGGCCCACCGAATCCGATGCCAGTTGGCATCCTACTTTCTCTCCCCCCCCCCCGGCCAACTATACCGCCGCTCCTACTGCAGTCCAGACCTTCGCGTCGTACACGACACTGAGGTCCCTTCTATATTACATGAGTTGCATGAAGGCAGCTGCGAGACACACTCTGGGGGTCGCTCCCGAACCGACCGAGCCCGCACTCAGGGCTACTGGTGGCCCAATATGAAGAAGACCGCTGAAGCATACGTCCAAAAATGCGAAGCATGTCAAAAGCACGCTACCATGCTCCACCAGCCGACCTTGCCCCTCCAACCCGTCACCAGTCCCTAGCCCTTCGTTCACTGGGGGCTTGACATCGTGGGCGTTCTCCCGAAGGCACCCAACAGTTTTAAACACCTTATCACCGCCACTGATTACTTCACAAAATGGGTGGAGGCCGAGCCCCTCATCACCATCTCCGCCAAGGATGTCGAGCGTTTCATTTGGAAGAACATCATTTCTCATTTCGGCATTCCCTATGTTATAATCTCAGACAACGGCACGCAATTTGTGGTCGATGGCATCAAACTGCTTTATAAGAAGTGCAACATCAGGGTCTTCCATTCCTCGGTGGCCTACCCCCAGGGCAACGGTCAAGCCAAAGCCACCAACAAGACAATCACGGCTGGCATCAAGCGCCGGCTGACCAACAAGCGCTACAAGTGGGTAGAGGAGCTCCCTAAGGTCCTCTGGGGTTATCGAACTACTCCACGGCGCAGCACCAGGAAGACCCCTTTTTCCATGGCCTATGGCATCGAGGCTGTCCTACCTCTTGCTGCTACCATTCCGACAGCCCGCATAGAACCTTTCAGCCCCTTGACCAATGAAGAGTACCTCGCTGCCGAGATCGACGAGGTAGAAACCCTTCGGGACGAAGCACACATCAAGCACGCGGCCTACCAACAAGAGGTCGCTTGGGGCTACAACAAGATGGTGCGAGCTCGCCCGTTCAACGTGGACGACCTTGTCCTCCGGGCCGTGGTTCAGAAGAAACAAAAGAAAAAACTTATGCCTAACTGGAAGGTCTGTACTGCATAGCCGCGAAGGCGGGCTACGGCTCCTACAAGCTTTCCAAGATGGACGGCACCGCCATCTCTAACCCTTGGAATGCCATCAAACTTAGGAAATTCTACGGCTAGGATCTTCTTGTTAACACTTTTTTTACTATGTAATGCCCTCGGCAGATTTTGTAATGTCGAGGACCTTTGAAGTGCTAATGACAAGCTCCTCTAATTACGTCGGCGTACATTTTTCACCACTCGGCACCTCCATTTTTTGGGGCGTGGGCCCCGACTCTGATTCCTTAGCAAGCAATTTCTTGCCAACGTACTTACTCTCCTTAAGGGGCTTTCGGTTAAAGCCCCACAGCTTCGGCCAGGACTCATCCCGAAGGGGCTATTTAACTCACACCCCATCGCATCGGCAAGGGCTACTCCCAAAGGGGCTATAGTTCACGGCCCATTGCGTCGGCATACGCTCGTGCTTCGGCAGGAAACAAGGGGCTATTACTTCTTTGTTTCCTACCAAAGTAGGGGCTATTACATTAGTAGTTCGGTACGCTCCAAACACCTGAACAAAAACATTCAGAGGATAGGCAGCATCCATTCAAAGGAACAAAAACATTCAGAAGATAGGCAAACATTCATTCAAGGGAACAAACAATAAACCTGGGGCTCGGCGATAAGAAACCATTCGTTGCCGGCCCACACACAATACTTAATTACATAAAAAGACTTAGCTAGGGCACAAATGTTCGGCGCCAATCTTATAAAAAGTTTGCATAATTTAAATAAAAAGCCTCAAGTGGCCTCAGGGTCTGGGACCACAGAACCGGTCGCTTCGGCATCGGCTTTGGCCTTGGCGATGCGTTCGGCAGCCTGAGTATGCCGCCCAGAAAGGGCCAACGGAGGGATTGCGACGGGTACTCGGCGAGGGTCGTCGGCCGGAACGTCAAATACGTCGAGACCCGCGTTGAACCCCGCAGCGAAGGACTCAGGATGCTCCGCTAGAATGGCCTCAAGCTCCGCCTCGACAATGATGGCTTTGAGGTCCTCGGCGAGCTCATCTGCGGCCTTCTCGTAGCCCTTCAGCTCGGGCACCTCCAGCTGCTTCGGCAGGCCTTCCTTCAGCTGTTCAAGCTCATCTGCGGCTCTCTTCCTTGCCACCTCCACTACCTTCAGGTCCGCGGTCAGCTGCCTCTGCGCAGCTTCGGCATCCGAGGCCTTCTTCTCTGCGGCGGCCATTGCCTTCTTCAGATCCTTGATCTCCGCCTGGGATTTCTCGGCTTGATCTGCGGCGTTCTTCAGTTTCGCTTCGGCGGTCTTGGCCCTGGTCTTGTAGTCGGAGCGGCTGTCGAGTAGGTCGGCTTGGTCGTCGTATACCCGGCAAGAGAGCTAAGCCGCCTATGAAAGAATAAAGTTCAAAAATACGATGAGGGGAACAAAAACAAAGGCACGACGAATAAACATAGAAGCAAACTAAAATCTCGTACCCGGGCCATATGGTAGAAAAAAGAGGGTGTTGCTCTCCGCTCGGTTCCAAGGGAGGCAGTCCATGTCCCTCGGAGGACAAGTCATGCCCAGCACCGTTCAGTCAGGGTCATATCTTCCTCCAAGTTGTCGGCGGCGGTGAAGGAGCCCCCCCTTCGGTTTTTCCACCATCGGGGTAAACGGTTTGATCTCGGAGACCCCGGGGGAGGCTCCCAAGCCCTCCTCCAGATTTATCTCCTCGCCCTCGGCGAATCCGACGACCTTTTGCCTTTTCGCCAGAGGCTCGGTTGTCGTTTGAGGCCTTTCTCTAGAGGTCCCTGCTGCGGTGTCTGCCGACGGATTGGCTCCCGGATGAACAAGGATGTCGGCGCCCTCCTGCGCTGCTAGAGCCTCATCCACAGTAAAAGTGTCGGGGCCCCCAGCCTGGGTCCCCTCAGGAGCTGGGCAGAATTTGGTGGGGTCGATACCGGCCGAGCGGAGCTTCACCTCTTCCTCCTTCCTCTTGATGATGCTCCTAAGAACGACGCGGGGAGCCATGGCAATCAGCACAAGGACTCTGGACTTCCTGTCCGCGTAACCCCGGTATTGCGGCTCGTAGCGGAGTAGCGTTGGAGCGTCCCTCCTTGGGCAGCTAAGAAGCGCAATCAGCCTCTCCCAGTTGCCCCCGACCTTCAATGCCTTAGTTTTTGACGTAACGTCTGCAAAAGAAACATTATACGTAAGAGCACAGGGTAAAGGACGAAACATACTAGGGGAGCCCCTGACTCTCGGCACGGGACATCGGCGAGGGTCGAGCCAGTCGTGGTCGAGCCAATCGAAGGCCTCGTTCGGCGTCCCGAATTCGAAGTTGCCGGACACTTTCACGTAATCATTCCCCCATTTGTCCAAATCAGTCAGCCGAGTGACGACATGATCAAAGCCCGGCCGACTTGACAGGAAATACCGAGCGTATGAAGCATTGTGCCCCATGATATACATGAGGAACAATTCATGGTCGAAAAGCTGGAGGTGGTTCTCCTTCACTAAGGCGATTGCCGAGTTGACCACCCGGTAGAAGTTGGTGGTGAGCTGGCAAGGGGTGAGCTGGTAGTGGTCGAGGTAGCAGCGGAGGAAGAGATGCAGGGGGAAGCGGACCCCTCCTTCGGTGATGGCCATTAAGGGGAAGATGACACAGTCGAGTGAGAAGATCAACCTTTGTTCGGTGTAAGGCTTGACTATGACGTCACCCGGGATGCGGTAGGCCCGGCGAAACTCCACCATTTCCCTCAGCGCCCCGCTCATGTAGTGGAGGTAAGGGTTCGGCGGCCCGGTATTCACAGGTATCGCATCGGGGTCTGCCGGAGCTTTGTCTTTCCAAGCGGGCGCATTTGTACCCGACCTCTCGGCGGTGGCTGACTGGCCAGGGGCGCTTGTGATCTGGGGGGAAATTCGGTGGCCCTGTCGCCAACGTCACCCTACCCCTTCTCCGTTCGCCTTCTGCAAAAGAGGTCACGACCCCTTCGTGGTCGTCCTCACCTAGTTCATTGGAGTCGGTCGGTCGGGCATCGGGAGAGGAAGGTCCCCGATGGATCGAGGGTCGACTCGTCGCCGAGGCTGACCTGTTTGCCGAGGGACCGAATCCTGGCCGTCATTGTGGGGTCGAGTTCGCCGGAGGGCTCCGATTCTGTCCGAAAGCTGGGTGTCTCTGCCATGCCGAAGACCTAGAAACAAGTGCACAGGTGAAGTTAAAGGAAATCTACCTAGACCTACTTCAACATGGACATTGTAACGAGGCCAATGGTGTAAATCGTCGAGGGAGTTGGCATGGACCCCTCAGATGAAGATCCCCGCTCGAAAGGAGGCAGGGAGATGAACAGGTTGAATTTCTGGGTTTTCCAGAAATGCACTATTCACCATTTTTGAAAAAAACCCAATATGAAGTACATGTTTTCAAGCCAAAATGCATGGAAAAACAAGATGGAAATGAACATAAGAAGAGAGAGATATTTACCTGGAAACTTTTGCAGAAATCTTCGTTGGAGGTTGATGTTTTGGCGCTGAGAATGAGTCGTGGCGACGGATGTTGGCGGTGGAAAGTGGTGGCTCACGACGGACGACGATGGTGGACGATGGCTGAGCAAGTAAAGAGCTTTAGGGGAGGGGAGAGTAAAAAGTGTTTCTCTTTCTGCCCTCCTCTCCTTTGATAGACCCCCAAGGGGGGCACCGTTTGGCCTCCCGCGACTGCACCAAATTTGAAGCGTCGCGTGCGGGAAACGAAACGCTTCGACTTCAACAAATGGGAAGTGGACACGTGGCGAAGTGCAGGGGAGGCATTCAATGCCCCACCCGTTGTGGGAGACAGTTGTCCCTATTCGTAGGGAACCTCTGCAGCCGCAGAGGGGATCATCATTGCGCCGCAGAGCGTCAGACCCCCACGGTCCACGTGGCGGCATGATGGGATTCGTTCTTATCCTTTGGGGGAATACAGTACAGCCTCCGCTATTCGGCAGAAGGGCTGCGTCTCTACCCCTTCGGCGGGGCTTATGCTGGCTGTCCATTGGGGACGTCTCCAACCGCTCGACGACAAGGCCACGACGCTCTCCCCTCGGTCGAGCACATGTCAGCCCCACCCCTTGTGAACAACTGATGGCGCTGAGGGGCTATTGTAGTGGCCGAGGGTCAGAAAGGCCAGGCGACGCGGGCCACGGAGGCTAGGCGGATCACGCCCGACTCAGGGCCGCTGTCGTGGCCATCCGAGCGTAGGACCAGACGGTTCAAGTAACCGGTTCAATCTGGGGCTCGGCGGGGCTTCAATACAGCTGTCCACAACCCGGTCCTGGGTGGAGTCCCCCTTGCCACAGCCGAAGACCTTTGCCCTCGACGTAGATCCCACTAGTCAGTGCTCGTGGGCTGTGGTCCGTGGCAGCCGACGTCCGGAGCGTTCGGCCGACTAGTTACGCCTAAGACCCACACCTCTTGCCGCGCACGCTGGGCGGTGATCCACCACGCCAAAGGAGCCTGATTGATGGGATTAGACGAGTGACAGGAGATGTCAGGCGGCGCCTAGGCGAGGTGCTCGAGGCACCCATTGGTCCATGCCACGGACCGTAGGACGTCCTTAGGTCCGTTGCCTCTGCAGGCTTTATAGGGATGACGTCAGCCGAAGCGGCGGACGCGCTCGAGGCACTCATGACCTACCCACATGCTATGATCGAGACGAGACGCACGTGAGGTACACCCCGAGAACTTAGTGAGCAAGTCCCCCCTCGCCTATAAAAGGGGGGCTCACTCACTAAGCTGGGGATCCCTCTTTTTTTTCTCTAGAAGGACATTACATATCCCTATCACATCATTACCTCCAACGACTTACTAGACCGTCGGAGTGCCTTCCCGGACCACCATTGTCCGGGTTAGGCGCTAACACAGTTGTTATTTGTGCAGGCCACAAGTGCTCCCCCAAAGGCTCAGGCGGACTCCCTCCATCTCCTCTCCCCGCCATCGAGGATCCAGAGGGGTCATATTGGGAAAACACTCCTCACAGGTTGGCTGTGCCGCTATGGGCGAGGGTGAGGGGGATAGAGAGAGACAGAGAACAATAGAACACGTGAGAGGGTGGGGGTGTTAAGTGTTAACACTTCTATCCCCAAACTATCTGAATTCTTGTTATTTCGGCCCTAATCTACCAATAGGGGTTGTTTTCTAATGGATTTTATGAAGATTTGATAAAATTAAGGGCTTGATTTTATCCATTCGTGAAAAGATTTGATAAAATCTCACATTTTTGCACGAAAAAGTCAATTTCTTTATCAAGTAAGCGAGTTGAGCGAAGGAAGTCGGCGGTGAAGACGAAAAAGCTTTTCCCTTTCTCTGACGAAGAAGCAAAGACTCCACCCGAATTCGGATCTGGTTGCCTTGCCTTCAGTTTCCTGAAGTCCTCTTGACACTTATCGGTCCATTCGGCTTGAAGCCGGATAGCTTGAATTGAAGCTTAAGGGCTCTCGCTACACTTGTTTCTAGAAGGAAGTTCCCAGCCGAAGGCCCAGGTCCTAGTACTACCTCGACGATACGATACCGGGAATAATAAAGTTTTGAGTTTGATTGCCTTTCAATTTCATTCGTTTCTTTTAATTGTGCAAAAATGTGAGATTTTATCAAGTCTTTTCACGAATGGATAAAATCAAGCCCTTGATTTTATCAAATCTCCATAAAATCCATTGGAGAACAACCCCTTACTCATTTTTTGTACTTTTTGAGATATTAGATTTGCGGCAACCAAGGATATACAATTTTTCTTTTCATTTTTGGGGGTAAAGTCACATGTGAATTGCACGTGAGTCTTGCCCGCCAAAAAACATGGCATACGTAACACAACATAGCCTCTCTTTTCTTTCCTTAAATCCCAATATTCTTTGTTCGGTACCCTTTTTTGCCCATTGTCAAAAAAAAAATTAAATTAAATCTTTCTTTTTCCAATTATTACTTACATTTCTCTCTCCACTAATTATCTTATTATTCTCATTTCTCTCTCTCTATCTCTCTCCAATAATTTTCTAATTATTCTCATTTTCAAAAATCCAACCAAATAGTATTTCAAAAATTCTTCTCAAAATTTTCTTTCTCCCTAACAGTTCTTAGTGTACTAGAGAATAGACACTCAAAAGTGGACACAGTTTTGACAGTGAAATCATTCTTACCTCTCATCCACTCTTTCGCTCGTAGACGGCAAAGTTATGCCTAGGACAGTCGGCGACGCTACCTTCTGGGATATCACCCTCTAAAGTTTTCAACTTCAGATTTTTCCTATCTCTAAATTTTTGTCTGAGTATAAGGAAAAAGAGTTAAGAGAGAGAACCACTTCCTTATGGGCTATCACCCTCTAAAGAAAATTAGGAGCAGAGCAATCTTCCGGGAGTGTTTGATTCAACACAACACTCAGAATGGCTCCCACATACATTACTTTTGTCAGGGCCAACCCAAGCCCAAGGCCTATGAGGCCTGGGCCTAGGGCACTCCCAAACATTTTGGTACTAGGTTTGAATACAAGTCTTTTTATAAAGCCAAGAAACTCCCAGGAGGCCCAAGGTTAATGAAAAGCCCAATTGCTGAGGAGAGATGGTTTGGCCTTCTATTTATAGGTTGCTTAGCATTTCTCTCTTTCGTAAAAAACCGATGTGGGTCTAAGACAAAGGGAAGCAAACGTTTGGAATAAGAATCACAAGTCTAGAGGCATTCCTTCGCTCTATAAAGGTTCCTGGTGGAGGATGCATCAACCACTTGGTACAAAATATGTTCTTAAAAATAAATTTAATTAATTTACCTCTAAAGTAGTAAATTTGTAGTGTAAAAGATATTCTTAAAAATGAATTTGAAGGGCTAACCAAAAACATAGTGAAACTCTGTGTTTTGATAGACAAATTATTCTACTATTGTTGTTTAGTTATAAAAATGTATCGAACACTATGTGGTGATTGGGCCTAGGGCACCCAAACGCCATGGGCCGGCCCTGACTTTTGTATAATAAATTCTGCATAATGTTTTACTTGTGAAAATATATGATGCTTTAGATTCTGTAATTTTAGTTTACAGGAAGAAAATGAGGAGGAGGCTAGCACCACGATCTTCCTCCCCTTGCTAGTAGTGAAGCCGAGCCGCATTTCTCCCGAAATTTTAGAAATGGTCCCCTGAGATTATTCTTGCTAGTTCTTATTTTTTCAACACATGAATTAAGCAAAAGAATTTTTTTGAGTAAACAGTAATGTTACGTACACATCCCACCCTCTCACACCCTCCCACACCCTGCATACGTGGCACACTCACATTGGTCCGCCTCCCCCCTCCCCTTCTATCTCTCTCTCTCTCTCTCTCACACACACACACACACACATTTATAACATACTTTTTTGAAATCCTCCTACCCACCCCCACTTTTTTCACTTTTTTATT
>JAXBDA010008140.1:0-15612 GCA_036023075.1 Gaultheria prostrata | reverse complement strand
AAGAAATAGTCAAAAAGTTACCTGCAACATTGTTCAAAAAGTCAAATGCCGCATTGTTGACCTGCGGCATTGTGAAAGTCAAATGCCGCATTTTGGACCTGCGGCATATACTCGTGGCGCCCACGTGGCGCGGAAGGCGTTCTCAGCTGTAATGCCGCACTTCATGTCTGCGGCATGGTATATTTTTAAAATTTGTTTGAAAAACGGTATATTTTGGTAAATTAAAACGAAAAATGATATAAATCGGCAAAAACCCAAGCATCGTCCTTGTTTAATGACCATTGGATGGAGGCTGAGGTCTGAGGGTGGGAGGAGGAGGAGGAGGAGGTACGCTTGAGGAGGAGGGGGAAATTGCCACGGGTGTTTTGGTCGTCAAAGATAAACGCACGGATTTTATTTTTCTTATTGCTTTTAATGGTGAGGGGAAGTGCATTGATCCCGGGCCATTAAATCTCAAAATGAACAATCCAGATGCTCGGTGTGCAAACTCTTATTTACGGACGGCCCGAAAATAAATTATTCTATTGTTGTTAAATAGGAGTACTAGAGTAGATAAGGGTAGTCGCGTGAGTGAGGAACTTTTTGCACGGAAAAAAGTCTGCAGTTTGCTTTACTGTGCTCAAGATTTGGTGGTCGGAATTTCGAGATTTTCTCTCCATTTTAAATTCTTCTCTCTCTGTCTCTCATACTCTCATACGGATTAGTAGTACTAGTCTAGTGTACTACCAGCATTTTTAATTCAGTGTGACCGTGGAATTACAAGTTTGGCTAATGAATGTTGATAATTACATCAACAATGCTACGATCACACTCAAATTTACACATTCAAATACACACACTTACAAAACTCACGAGTCCGAACCTCTTGAGTTTTGTGGGTAGGTGTGTGTTTATTTTTATTGGACTTGGGTGCTGTGCAGCTTTATGGCGCCGCGTCGGCATTTTTTGGACGATTAGAGATGTTCACTGCGTAGAGCTCATCGAGTACTACAAGTGTGTCAAAAATCAACTCAATCGGATATCTTTATAATTGCCTTATCGGAACACAAATAACTTGAAAAAATGGTTTTGATCTAGTGTTTGTGTCTATTTGTGTTCCATTTCTTTTCAAAGTATTTGTGTTCCGATGACGCACTTAAAGATTTCCGATTGAGTTGATTTTTGGCACACTTGTAGTACTCGACGAGCTCTATACGGTGAACATCTCCGATCATTGAAAATAGGCAGGCGCGGCCACACCATGGCTGCACAACACGGTGCTATGCATTCCATGCACAACACCCAGCTCAAGTCCATTTTTATTTAAGATAAATTATTCTTGTACTCAAATTTCATTCTTGTATGAAGTTTCAACTTTTTAACGAGACATGTAAATTTCAAATTTAATGACATCACTTTCGTCATTGCCCCCTATATTTTGGGTGATCTATTTGAGCCCAAAAAATACTCTCTCTCTCTCGTCCCTATTTACATTTTACACCCATTTAGAACTAAATTTTGTTCTCCTAACGGTCCAATTGGATGTGGGGTAAGTTTTGTAAGTATTATAAATGGAGGGGGATAAGATATATATAGTAGAGGGTATTATACATGTAGGGTGGGGCAAATTTACACACACTTACAAAACCCAGGGGTCGGAGCCTCTTGGGTTTTGTGAGTGGGTTTGTTAGGTGTTGTTCAAGATAAATTGTTCTTGTACTCCTTCAATTTCATTCCTTTATGGAATTTCATCTTTTTAATGAGACATGTAAATTTTAAATTTAATGACATCACTTTCGTCATTGCTCCAATATTTTGGGTGAACTATTTGAGCCCAAAAAAATATCTCTCTAGTCCCGATTTGCGTTTTACACCAATGTAGAACTAAATTCCATTCCCCTAATATTCTTCAACATAACCCTAGCTAGCTTATGCTAAATTTTATTCAAACTTAGGTGAATTCTTCCGCCATTTGTTTCTTGGACATCATCGCAGCCATAAACCTATTTACTCAATCACTAAAAAACAAATTTGCTTGTTTTTGTTTTTATTTGTTTCTCAATTCCACTTGTCGAGACAAACTAGTAATTTATAAAAAAAAATCGCAAAAACTAAAAATTCATTTTTTTTTAATAAAGAAGAAAAATATGCCAACTGGCTTTATTAAGACCAACCGGGCAAAATAGTGCTAGTTTTTTTTTTTTATCTCTAATTCTACCAAAAAAATTTTTTTGATCATTTGTTATTCCTAATCTATAACATGAGTTAGTCATCGCTTGCGAGAGAGGAGACTTCAGACAATAGGTTATAACACGGTGTCATATGTGTGTAATATAAAATAGAATATGGTGCTTGAGATGAGATGCGGGAACAATTGCAATTGTGGCTAGGGTGATTAGCGGATGAATATTGAATATTGAATATAGCAAAAAGATTAGTTTACTTTAAGGTTGAGGATGATCAGGGCATTTTAAGTAGTAATCCCATCTAAATCTTAAAATGGGTGTGACAGAAATTGGAGCTAGAGAGAAAAGTCTTTGGTTCAAATAGAATCACCCTTATATTTTACCTATTTTTCAACACTTAGTGAGTGTTTACGAAAAATTATTTTTGTAGATTTTAAAATTCTAGCTTTTCAAAATCAGTTTGGAGTGTTTACCAAAAATTCTAAATAATAGGTTCTCGGATTTTACAGATTTTAAAAAGCTAGAAAAGCAAGGAAATTCTAAAAATCTCAATGGGTTTGGACTTGGTAGTATTGGAGCTTTTCAGCTAAGATTTTTGGTTTTAAGTTTTATTAAAACTAACTTTTCACCTTTTTGCAGCAAACAATACTATATAGTATTTTACTACAGCTTAACCATAATTTCAAAGTTATGATAAGGCTCCGTTTCCCATCACTTATTACAAGTGAGCTTTTTAGATTATTGTTTTTTAGATTATTACCTTACAAGAATTAAAATAAGTTATAGAACTGTTTGTTATAGCTTTTTATAAGTTGTTAATTTTTTTTATCTTTTTGTTTGAATAAGCTGTAAAAAGCTTGTTATTAAGTAATTGTCTAAATTGCCCTTAAAAATTGAGTAAGACTTGATCACTTTATGATTCTTTTGTCTATTGTAGCTTAAAATAATCTTACTTTTTTGGGTCGAATTAAGTTAGAAAAGCCAAATAAGCACTATTACAAAAATAGATAAAGATCTGGGTAATTTGGTGTGATCTTTCACTTTTAATCTCGCATTCAAAACCGTGGTCTATCAAGCACTTAAAATAAGAAAGAAAAATGCTTCAAATTGTAGCTTAAAACAATTAATCTAACTTTTTTTGGGTCGAATAAGCTAGTGATTATTCATAATTGTTAACAAAAATCCTTCTTTAGTGTTTTTAAGCAAATAAGCTAAATAAGTTAATTATAAGTACTGCTAGCAAACGTGGCCTGAACATGTTCATCTGATTCTACTAAAATTTAAAATCTAAAATTTGAAGCAGAATTTGAAGCTAGAATCTAAAATCTGTAACCACTGCTATCGCAAACACGCCTCGTTTAGAGAAGGACCACTATTATGGAACATCCCATATTAATGTATACTTTTGATAAGTCAATGTGTTCATGCCAATTTACGCACATCTCAATCATTTCTAGTGGGGTCAATTTCCCCAGTTTACCAACGGGAGTATCCAAACAGTTTTTTTTTGTCATTCGATATACATCAGTGGGGTTTAGAGGAAGAGTTAGTCCAGAGGGAGTGTAGAAGCTATCCAAAGCCCTAAACCCCAAACGCCTCTATACCGAGGCTCGAACCCTGATCTCGCTTGTAGGAGTTAGTGAGTTAGTCCAGAGGGAGTCTAGAAGCTATACATAGCCCTAAACCCCAAACGCCTCTATGCCGAGGCTCGAACTCTGATCTCATTTGTGGAAAAATCAGGAGATAACCGCTAGACAACAAGCCCTTGGTTGTATCCAAACAGTTCGAGATGCTGTTTTGTCATATGGAATTTAAATGAGTTGTTATATACCAATTTCGATTACGAATAAAAAAAGGAAAGAAAAACCGGTAGCGTCGATTTTGTTAAGGTTACGTGAAAAGCGACTGCACAACCTCCCCGTATCTTCACCACGAGAATAAGGCTACAAACGAGCCGAGTCAAATTTTGTTGTGCTCAAGCTCGGTTAGGCTGTAAACGAGCCATGCCCAATTCATTTACTAAATGAGCGTCTGTAAATGAGCCGAACTTATATATACGAGCCGAGTTTTTTCAAGCTGAGGTGAGCTTTGGAGTGCAAAACTTGGCTCATTTATTAAACGAGCCCAAAACTTGAATTGGAGATCGGTTTGATTACTCTTAATGAGCCGAGTCTCGGACTACTCGCGAGCAATTCGGTTTGTGTGCAACTCTACAAAAGAATATATTAAGGGAAGTTGGCATTTTACATTTTGGCATCATTTGCTCATTTTCCAAAAACAAGCATATATATGATTTGTTTTTTTTTCGATAACTCAGGTTTCCGAACTACCTTATGCGCACCTTGACTAATTGTTAACAAAAATCCTTCTTTAGTGTTTTTAAGCAAATAAGCTAAATAAGTTAGATTATAAGTACTGCTAACAAATGTGGCTTGAACATGTTCATTTGCTTCTATTAAAATTTAAAATGTAAAATTAGAAGCAGAATTTGAAGCTAGAATCTAAAATTTGTATCCACTGCTATCGCAAACACGCCTCGTTTAGAAATGACCAATATCGTCGAACATCCTATAAGTATTAAATTGTGCTTTTGATAAGTCAATGTGTTTGGGCCAATTTACGCACATTTCAATTAATTTCTAGTGGGGTCAATTTCACCCGTCTACCAACGGGAGTATCCAAACAGTTTGAGATGTTGTTTTGTCACATGGAATAAAATAATGGTAGCGTCGATTTTGTTAAGGTTGCGTGAAAAGCGACTGCACAACCTCCTCGAGTCAAATTTTGTTGTGCTCAATGCTCGGTTGTAAACGAGCCATGCCCAGTTTATTTACTAAACGAGTCTTTGTAAACAAACCGAGCTTATACATATGAGTCGAATTTTTTCGAGTTGAGTTGAGCTTTGGAGTGCAAAGCCTCGGCTCATTTACTAAACGAGCCCAAAACTCGAACTGGAGATTGGCTCGATTACTAAACAAACCAAAATCGAGCCGAATCTTAACGAGCCGAGCCTGTCACTACTCGGAGCAACTCGGTTTGTTTGCAGCCCTACACAAGAATATATTAAGGGAATTTGGCATCATTTGCTCATTTTCCAAATACAAGCATATGATTTGTTTTATTCACATAACTCGGGTTTCCAAATTACCTTACGTGCATCTCGACTAATTTTAAAGAGTCAATTCCACTACCCACTTGTGAGGAGCCCCATCTTCATGCCGTATAGCTTTAGGCATCTCAATGTCTTAACTGGCTTATGTTTCTATGGGGGATACGCAAAGAGGAAATAATATTGTCCAAGCACAACTGTTCAATAAGATGGGTAAGGATCTATGCTCTATTGCAAGGAGTTTAATATATTTACGTGTTTGCTTTTTTAAATTAGAATAGAAAGGAACATGAATGTATGGAAATTTTAAATCCCCAAGAAGAAAACATAAATACGATTTTTGGTACTTTCCTTCAAAAGAAAAACTATTTGTGACTTCTTTTATAGTTAATTACACATAAAAATAAAGTTATTGTATTGTATGTATCACTTCCATTTAATTTTTACACTTGAGGTATTTTGATTTTGTCACAGTTTACCAAAAAAGAAAAAAGAATTTCCCCATTTCAATGTTTTGTTGCAAACAAGACCTTAGCGACCAAAGCAATGAATTGCTCCATTTCAATGTGTTTGTAGTGGCCGAGGGTCAGTGAGACCAGCCGTCTCAAGCCCAGATGACCATGAGTCAGACCTGGCTCTGTGGCCGACGCCACGTCGAGCTTGGCTGGGGATTCGGCACGGCCCGCGTCCTCTTGATCCATCACAGCCGACAACCGACGTCCGGGACCATCGACATCGGCCACCACCCTAGGGCTCCCCCTCCATTTAGGACGTGGCGAGCAACCGAGGCTCCCGGCCGAGCAGATCCCCCACTTGCATACCTCGAGCCGAACGCTTGGGGGCTCGGGGCTCTGGCGTGTCGAATAGGACTTGACTGACTGGACAAGACAAGTGGGGTTCTCGAGGCATCCATCAACCTAGGCCTGCTGCCATCATAGGTATTTGTCGGGGTGACGTCAGCCGAAGCGGTAGAGGCGCTCGAGGCACTCATGACCTACCCACGTGCTGTGATTGGGACGTGGGACACGCATTAGGTACACCCGAGACTTAGTGAGGAAGTCTCTCCTTGCCTATAAAGGGAGAGCCCACTCACCAAGTTAAGGGTTCTTCTCTTCACTTTCCACCCTTAGATTCCAGCGACTTCCTCATTCCCGGCGACTTACTAGACCGTCGGAGTGCCTCCCCGGACCACCACCGTCCGGGCCAGGCACTAACGCGGGTGCTGTTGGTGCAGGTTATCAGGAGGATCCTCGTGCCCAAACGGACCGTTCAACTTCCTCCCATCCCCATCCGTCAAATAGGTAAAGAGGGGTCAGCCGGAAACACACTCCTCACAGTGTTGTTAGAAACAAGATACAGCGAACTTAGTATGTATACCACCATATATGGTTAATTATGGAGTACCTGTTTTCACAAATTTTTTGTTTTGCATCATAATGTGCTTTGGCACATGAGTTGTCAGGTCCCCATTGGGTTTGTGGAAGAATCAAAACATCGAGCTATTAACTATTCTATGAAAGTTGCTGCAAAATTTGCATCCATAAAGATATTAATTTTAGTTAACTCTTATACTTCTACGTTTTTGCCATTTTTCAATTACATCAATTATAAAAAATTATGACATGTTTTAATCCAGGGTGTTTGACTTCGATTATTTTGTTGAAAAGTCACACATATAGAATCAGGAGAATGAAAAAAAAAGAAGTGTTAATACTCTTTTTATAGCGGAATCAATCATCATGTGAAATTATGGATTTCGACAATTTAAACTAATTGTATATACCTGAATTCTCCCGTGCAGAGCACGGGTTTTCTAGTAGTTAAAATTAAGGCAAAATTCCGTATAGAGTAGCCCTAAAAAGTTTATAGCACAAACATGCTTTTGATTATCCCATAGCTATTCCCAATTTGAAAACTTTTAGCTAGTCATATAAAGCCATGACATATGCAATTTGAAAATAGCTACAGATGGATGTACGTATCTTAATTAGTACTATTAATTAGGAGTAATAAACTAATTAGGACCACGAGTGCTACCACTTTTAAATGGTATACGCATGCTGTCCAGGTATTCTCTCCTTATAAGTTGTTTTCATGAAAGAATAATCAAATCAAAATAATCAAAAAAATTGAATTATATTACCTACAGAATGGTGGAATTATGCGATATTCTGTTGAGCCGGCCAGCGCTGATGGATAACTGAGCTTTGACATGAAAAAAACTCATTAATTTGTCTAAGTCGAGTTTTTAGAATCAATCATTTGTCTCGACGAGAGAAATAAAAAAAGTATAAAAACATGACATGCAATTGAGAAATTAAAATTAGATAAGGCGATACTAAGTCAATAAAACAGCTGGTAAGTAATTTTTTCTTCTTGGACTCTTCTCATCGAGAAAATAATTAATTCTCAAAAATATAATGTGAATTAAACAAAAATTCAAAGATGAACAAAAATGATTGAAACAGTACTAAAATTAGGCAGAAGTGGCCATAAGTGGCCTAATAATTTAGCCACATGACTTCTGCTTTTTCTTTAGTTACAAAAAAAAAAAAAAAAAACTGGAAATTAAAGTGTGTCATTGCATAATCATTTGTACAAGGATTGATCTTCTCACTGTTACCAAAAAAATGGGGAAAAATTCACCTGAAAAATAAAAGGCAAAGGAGTGCAGTTGTAAATTTAAAAAAGGAGTAGGAGTTTCATTCACGCGGGTTATACAATTTGTTGACGCACAAGAGTAGTTTAGTCACAAACCTATCGATATCCGAATTAATTATTTTTTCCCGTGGTTGACCTTCTCAGCGGAACTTTGGACCTAAACGGTTCGGATCACTGTTTTGGTACTAAAGTGGTTCCAGTATCAAAACGAAACTGTACTGGGAGCTAAGTGCATAAGTGATTTGTTTATTTATTTTTTGTTTTTTTATTTTGTTTTTTTAAATAGTGACTCTTTACCACATTGAAGGCCACCTAGCTAGCCCACCAAAGTGTTGAAGTGCAAAGTGTTCTCTAATTATTAATGCGTGGGAATGGGGATTAATTAATCTCATGTGGATAAATAATTACTTATTAATGCTGTGGTTAATCATAATATTGACTTTTGCAAATGAACTACCTATAGCTTTTGTAGATACAAAAATAGTAAATTTTTTTAAAAAATGATCAAACCAAATGATGCTATCTGCCCTTTTTATTAACTTTTCAAAGAAAAAGATCAGAGATTGGTGCAAAACATGAATAAGATGTACATGAAATAGTGAGAAACCCTAATTTTTTAATTACTTTGGAAACAGACGCACGATTCAACTCCGGAAAATTCGGCTGATTATAATGCATAGTTTCATACCACTATCCCCACAAATTATATGATATTCCCTTGGTAACTGAGAGTTAGTTTTAATAATAATGACAACATTTTCTTTGCGGGAATACAGGGTGTTCCGGGCCAATTTGTACACACCTCCAGCTAATCACTACAACTCTTTCATGCTTGCACGTGAGGTGAGGTTGTCCTATTACTAGCAATGAGATTAAAAAATGATATCTTAGGAGGGAGCAAAACTTAAAATCTTCGGCCAAGACGACTAAGCCAACCCCGGTAAGGTTGTAATAATGAAAACAAGGATATGCTTGCTCTGAAGAGTTCAAATGGAGAATCACAAAAAATGGAGCCACTTTGTACAAAGTCGTTTCCTGCCTAATTCAAATACTAAAAATATTATTGTCATTGTCATCGATTACACCGATTCGATCAATCTGAATTGTTTTTCATGGATGCTCAACTCAAGAAGACCTTTGACATTATCAGAATGCATCGTTAAATGAAATCGTGGTGGATCCTGTTTTCTATTTTTATGAGAAATCATGTGGCAAAACATCACAGGATCCATCCCAATGCGAAGTATTCGATTCGACCCGTTTGACATGGATACAACCCTTTTCAATTCTACTAGGTGGTTAAAAAATGGAACCAAGCAATTTCTCAATTTATGTACACTAAGTGTGTGACTATGAATTAAGCTAAAAAGATACCAATGGATAATTGACACAT
This sequence comes from Gaultheria prostrata, assembly GCA_036023075.1. Lineage (NCBI taxonomy): Eukaryota > Viridiplantae > Streptophyta > Magnoliopsida > Ericales > Ericaceae > Gaultheria > Gaultheria prostrata. The sequence goes on along the minus strand of JAXBDA010008140.1, from coordinate 6,284 downwards.
CAACAAGTTAAATAAAGATGTGAACCTTGATTTTTTGATACATCAAGAAAAAAAATCTAGAGCACTTAATAAAATTTGATTAAAGACTTTATATTTCTTTTCGTTTATTACCTTCGTCCCAAACTAGTTGTCCGATCCCCAAAACGAAAGCTGATAAATAAGAGTAAACCTTTTTCAAGAAATAAATTAACAATTCATAAGATATCAATGAGTTCTTTTAAATAGTGATTTTTTAACCTTTTCCTTTACAAATATTATTTTTAAGTATTCGTTTTACGGACCGAACAAACATTTTGGGCCGAAGCTAGCCTTTGTTTTCCTGACAGGAAAGGAAAATTTCATCAACTTGCACTATTCAGCTAAAGTTGAGTTTGAATTAAGCAAGTAACTTCAATTTGTTTGTGTTTTCTGAATTTTTTTCAACTCTAATTTCTGTTTTTGGATTTTTCTGATCCCTCTTATCTAGACAAATAATTAATTTAAAACATTTTGACCAAGACCTAAAATAATAATTCACTAATCTCCACAACGTTGCGGAAAAGACGGAAGTTAATTCAAAATCTCATAATAAGCTACCATGATGAATTTCTTTTCTTTTTTTCTTTTTTTTCTTTTTTTAACAGCACCATGATGAATTTCTTGCCATCCAAGGCATACCAAACGTGCACAGCCAATTCCAAATCATATGTTCCTTCCTTCACTTATAATTTTTTATTTCTACGATTCTGTTTACATAAGAAATTTTTAAAACCAATGACTTATAGACACATATGTGGAAATGCCAAACGTTGGTAATATGCAGTTAATTGGAAGTATTGAATCATTTTTTGTACAAGGAAGATCCAAACGACATTGTTATATCCGTTAAAAATTAAAGGGTGGTTATTGGCAGTTACGGTCTTCAACACGACACCATTTGCACCTTTTGATTTTAAAAAGGTAGTTATTGGCAGAAACTGGGCTAAAGACCAGTGAAAACAAGGCTTCGAAGTCATATTTTAAACTGCCAAAGGAAGTGAAATTCATATTGTTGCACGTGTAGAAAGAGCAACTAACAAATTGTTATATCATTACACATGGACAATTGTCAGTTGGTAAAATACACGTGTAAGATTGAGAAGTTAACAGTTGAAGTTATAATTTGGAAATCAGATTAAGATTAGAGAAGGAAGGTATTTTCTGATCTTGAATCACGGATTAAATGAGTAACTGTGTAAATTCAAATTTAAAGAATCTTTTAGGAGGGAAGCAATGGACTTTTAAAAGTTCAATGATGAAGTTCGAAGCCAAGAAATCAGGTGGGAAGTTCAAGTTACACAGCAGTGCCTATAAATAGAAGAAGATGAAGAGAGAAAAGACCCCGGACAAATCTTCAACAAACAACACTAAAAAATGATGCTTGGTTTGTTCTGTGGCAGTTAGGATTGTAGTTTTAGGAATTCAAACTTAGTTCGAAGTAGTTTAGAAAAGTAGTTGTTAGGAACTGTAGTTGTTAAAAGTTTCGGGGGCTCGAAGAGAGCGCTTCTTAAATAAGGCCCTCTATATATTTTGGATATAAAAGTTGATCAATACAGAGTCTTCATAGAAAAACCATAACAAAAGATTTATCAACATAGAGTCTTCATAAAAAAACCATTACAAAGGATTTGTCATTACAAAATTTAAACATATAGTTAAAACCAATTTTAAAAAACTAAACAACACTACAAAATCTATCATAATTTCAAGATTAGTCTTCTCGCATTTTATCTGCAAATGTACTAATTAAATTTTCATAATCAATCTTCTTCACAATATCCTTCTCATTGGACAATATAGCCAATCCATTTAATATTTGGGGGCCCTATTTTTAACAATCTTTGCTCCGAATCCGCGGCTTCTTTGTCTTGTGCTCTAAGCTGGCTCTACCCCTTAGAACTCTCTCGGCAGACATAGAGACGCATGATTTGAAATTACCTATTCTAAAGCACAGTGGGGAATTTCTCTACTTAGTCGTCAAAATAATTGAGATTAAGAATTTGTCAGAAATTGAAAAAGTATAAAAAAATAAAATAATTGAGATCATGAATGGTTAATAAAAAAAATTAGAAAAGACAAATAAAGTGACACTTCTAATGCTTAACGAAAAGAAAAGAATCTTCTAATAATTTGTGCCAAATCCAGTACTCTTATCTGTCCATAGCGTCATTAGCGGATCAGTCACACGGGTTTGATGATGTATTTTCCAACCTACCAAGCCCTAATACTTCTTTAATCTCTCTAGCCATTATACAAATCCCCGAACAAACTTAAACAAAAGGTTCCTTCTTTTGTTTTGTTTCGACACTCTCGGGTGTTCGGGTTAACTTATGCAGACCTTGCCTAATCCTTTCTCAGTCCGATTGGAGATAAGACATCTATTTCGGGACTAGGGTATCCATAAAAAATTACTTTATTGTGCCCGACCCAAAAAATCGAATAGTAATAAATTATTTGTATAGCAAACCCACCAATCAACCGAATATAGAAAGGAGGGTTGACACTTTCTAGTGAGCCGTTTTTCTGGTCATAGAATATACATATAACTACAGGAATGTAAAGTAGAATGGGGCTAAAAAGTCATAGAAAGTGGGTGGTAGCTAGTGTATAACACATATTAAGGGAGAGGGAGGAATGGGATTACCCCTACTTTTGTTGTCCTTTTTTTCTACATTGGTTTTGTGGGCAGTATTTTAAAACCCACAGTTTTTTGTTTCTTTTTAGTGGCTTTGGTGGAGGAGAGAGTTGGGGTATTGTTTTTAGCTTTCCAAGCGTGGGATGGTTTTGTTGGAGAATCCACAACCAAATGGCTCCATGGGCCTCAAGTCATGCCCCCACTTCCCACTATCCCACCACCAAACTCAATTTTATGCTGATTTAGTCTCTTAATCGCGATTTCATTTTCTTAATCAGATTCAAAAAATTTAACCAGTTAGATGGAGAAACTTAACAATATTAATTCAACTACATGACGTCATAATTCATTCCATATCCAAGCGACGTAAGAGTTTCTCAAGGTTATTCATGTGAACCCTTTTTCAAGTTTATGTATATATCCAATCAAAGAATAAGTCTGGTTGAGCTTACTCTGTGTCACTGTGTGTACGAACAATTCCAAGAGCAAATTTAAGTTTGAGATTTAGATTTTAAAAGATAGATATGATTGTCAATTATGATTGTTTATTTATGGATTGTTAGTCTAGTTTGGGCATTTTAATTGTTGTTACGTTTAATAATCTGGAGAAATTAACACTTTGAGATGACACAAATAGAACCATTTTATTCTAACGAGTGTCCCTGGGGAACTGTTTACAAATCCTATATATAGGTATATATTACATACATTATATATAGTTATTACAATTCCAAGATTTAGTCATTACCACTTCTTTTTTTTGAAATGCAGTTATTATCACATTGAGATTACAAATCATTCCCATAAAAACAAATCCTATAGTTACATTGAGTATATTTATGTCTAATTTGGAAAATAATGGTGACAATTGATGCTTTGTAAGTTTCCATAAACACAAGTTACACAACTCCAATACTTAGGTATGTTTATACCTAAACAAATGCCCCAGGGCACTCTTTAGTGTAACGCCTCGAATTTTGGTGACATTATTTAAAATAAAATTGATTTATTGCATTAAGCAGTGGGAAAATAAAAATCATAATTCGATAACAATAACACTGTAATTGTCTGAAATTAAGTAACAATAATCCAACAAAAAATAAGATTGGCCCCAATTGTTCATGTTTAGATCCCAGTTCTCTTCTGGTATCTGTCCATCATTCTGGCCTTCCTGTTGGTAGCATAGCTCCCCACCTTCTTCCTCGGTACATGGCGTGCTATGCCATGGCCAATAATAGCACTATGAGCGATATTTCACTCAATAGCTAACTCTCACTCACTAACCCTTACATTACACATAACACATTTCACATGTAATTGAAAAGCAGTTCAGAATAATGAGCAAGTAAGAGAGTTCTTTCCACCATGATTATGACCATTCGTGATTCAACTCCCACATTGCTTGCCTTAACAAGGAGCATCGATAAACGGCCTAAGCTATCTACTTAGGAAGGTTTATCAACCCGTACAAGGACGAATTCCCTAGGGACTAACCGAACCCTGGGCCCAAGAGGAACTAACCAAACCCTCGGGAGTATATAGTCCCTAACTAGGTACTATGATAAAATACACCTTATATAACGCCTATATTCATAAGGAGTAATCACGGAACGTCATAACTTAGGCTTCGATCCTTAAATCTTTGGTTAACCACTATTCATGATTTCTGGATAATCTCCCTCCATCTTGGGTTAACCACCCATTTCGGGATAACCTCCTATTTCAATCTCAATCTCGGGATATCCTCCCATATCATACCTTAAATCAATTCCAGTTTCCTTTACTTAATAATGTCTATGTGAATTCTAAACACGCGACCAAACCTCATAACGTAAGCATTCACAATATCACAACTGAATAACAGAGCAAAGCACTAATGATAATGTAGGGGTGAAACAATGTTCGCGTCATTAGACAATCCGATTAACAAAATTCGCAAGGTATTCACGAATAAAGGGTTCATGCAATTAATAAAATGTTGAGGGTAAAAAATGTGATTTATAAAAGTATACGGTTACATTGTACTTACGTAGAAATAATGTGATAACGTAGTAATATGTCGAGTCTATAAATAATTAATTAATTTTACAAAGTTTATGGGTATTTTAGTAAATAGACTAAGTAAGGGTACTTTGGTAATTCTAACATTGTGAGATATATTTTAATAAAATATCACATGCTTGAGTAATTATAGCATTTACAAATTTTATTATGAAAATCGTAGTTTAATTCTTAATAACAATTTGAAGGCAAAATGGTAATTTATTATTATGTTGGAGGGTGTTTCGGTAATTTCACAATTTAATATTCATAATAAAATAAAGTTCCTTAGTATTATGACAAAATATATTATTAATGTAATTTCCTTAATTTCTATAACATTTTTCCTTTTTTATTATAATTTATAAAATTAATTTATATCCTTAACAATTAATAAATAATTCTTAAAATTACATAATAGTTCTGATTAAACATGTTTAATTCAATTTTAACAAAATAATCAAAATTTAGGGTTAAATATGCAATAAAACATAATTCGGGGTTAAAATTGAAACAGCATAGGGGTAAGTGTAATTACAAAACACAAAACTGATCAACACGGAACGCGCCCCGACCATCCGGATAGCTTGGGATCCCGTCCGGACGAGATCAATCAACAACAAAATTGGGCTTCTCACTAAATTTCTTCAATATTTTTCGTCGGCCGATATACAACAAATCACGACCGACATTCGTATATCATTAAGCTACGTAGAGAAACAAGAATGGCCCAGACCTTCTGGGTATTAATACCCAGAATCAAAATTTAATTCAATTTAGTACCGATTAAACATATTTAATTCAATTTCAACTAAATAATCAAAATTTAGGGTTAAATGTGCAATAAAAACATATTTTGGGGTTAAAATTGAAACAATTGGATAGCATAGGGGGTAAGTGTAAGATAGAACACATAACTGATCAACATGGAACGTGCCCCGACCATCCGGACAGCTTGGGATCTCGTCCGGACGAGATCAATCAACAGCAAAATAGGTTAGTTTGTGATCTAGGGGAATGGGTGAATATATGTGTAAGAGGTTTTGGGGTATGGTTGGTTCTAAGAGAAAACCCACTATTGCTTCCTTACTCTCTCTAGATTTTCTCCTTTCTTTCCTTCTTTCTCTCTTGTGTTTTCTGAGTGTGCGGTGTGTTTGAGGTGGCTTTGGTGTTGAGGGAAGTGGGAGGCCAGAATGGGTATTTATATGGGTCGGGAGTGGGTTTTAAAGAAAGAGGAGGATATGGGGTGGTGGGTGGATAACGACATAGAGTGGTATAAGGTAAGGTAGGGCAGGTGTAGGATGCCTTTGGAAGATGATAGGAGACATGACAGCCATTTTTAGGGGATTTATGGTGGGAGTGAATATCTTGGGAGATTTGGTGATACGAGAAGTGGTGAAATGATGGGGATAAGGGATAAGAAAATGGTGGAGGGATGAGATGATAATGTGAGAGAGAGAGAGAGAGTTGCTTGGTCATGGTAGGTGTGAGGGTGGAAGATGGTGGTTGGTGGGTGTTGATTGATTAATTGGAGAGTGAAGGGATAATGGGGTGTATGGTGTGATGGTTTTGGTGTACTGATGTGTGAGGA
>JAXBDA010008139.1:0-15613 GCA_036023075.1 Gaultheria prostrata | reverse complement strand
CATTGAATGTATATTGGGCCCAATGAATGTAGTGGACTCCGTGAATACTCCCCAGAAGTTTAGGCCTTGTGCACGCCGGCGCAGCAAAAGCGATGGCGGGATCGATGCATCATACAAACTACCAACATTCAGAATTGAGAAAGATATTCAATCATGCATGCATCAGTTCTTGGAAAACTTTGAAAAGAACCATGAGAATAAGTTAATTTGTTTTCAGTCAATATTGCAGGCTCCAACTTTCTCCCTTTGTTTGAGATAAGTTTTGGAGATAATAGTTCTACAGGGTTGTGTAACTTTTTGTCCTTAGTCAGTTTTTTTGCATCTAAAAAGTAAAAATAAATAAAAATTTTGAGAAAAAATTATTAAAAACAAAAAAAAAACGAACGAAACAATAAATTTTTTTATAGATAAATATTCTAATCTGCAAACCAAACAATTACATAACATGAAAACAGAACTAGATAACACCACTTCTACTAGATCATGATCACGAAAAGAGAGACCTAGTAATGCATCACGCATACATAACCCAGAAGTTCAATTATTTATTGCAGTTGGTGATCACTGCTAATTTACTAAATATCTAGACAATACCTAATGCCCTTCAAAAGGGTAAAAAAATTAAAAGAAGTGGTGGTGGCCGTGATGCTTCATCTGTTTCTTTGCTTCTTTCACATTATGATGCTCATGCAACGCGTACCCACCAGCTGCAACTGCAACAGTAGCTGCAATTTCTGCCTCTATCTTGTGCCTGTGAGCATGTTCTGGGTCTTTCTTCATCATGTGCTTCTCATGCTGAAATTTTCATTGGATGGAAAATGTCATATATATGTGAGACATGAGTATATATACAAAGCAAGCAATAGTAGTTATTGAACGAAAGAGTATTAGAGGTACATACCTTGGCGAAAGCGCCAGCAGCCACGGCACCGAGCCCGGCAAGGTGCTCATTATGCTTGTGGTGTTTAACCTCTTTGGCATAGTCACTTGGCTTGATGTCTTGCTGAACCTGCTGGTGGTGGTGGTGGTGTTTTCCTCCGGTCATTGTGGTAGTGCTTATAAGAAAATCTACAATCTCAACAAAGGATCAAAACGTTTTAAAATGAAGAAGGTTTGTATGAACTGAGGTTTTGATTGATTGATGATATGAAGAAGCGTAGGTAATGTTATTTATAAGAAAAGGTAACCGTAGGGGAAAGACTCGATGACGCGGTCCCGTGTTGAAATTTCCGTTGGAGCAGCTAATTTGGTTTGATTTAAATACTATTTTTATTTTTTTTCAGTTGAAGAAAAGTTGACATCTGATTCTCGGAAATGGCCTTTTCCTTCTAGATTAAGTTTCATTCCGCCGTGACCGTGTGTTCAAATCCAAGCCAGAACTTAAAATTACGGGTGATAATTTCGTGTGATTTCCGTGTTATGTATTAAAATCTTATTTATGAATTCCCACAACATTTTTCAACTCATGAAATCTTGTGTCGTGTTTGGATCATGTCTAATTCGTGTTTTCAAGTCATGTCAAAAAGTCCTACTTTATCTAAATTTTTATTTTTTTTTACTTGACAATTTATCAAACTAATGTATGATGTATAAAATTACTCGTGGAAATGTTTATATTTGGCTCAATTATATATATTTACTTTATTTTTCATTTCAGGCATGCCCACGCCTAGTTAAAATCTTTTCATTTCAACCCATAACCAAACCTAGTGGCCGCTACCATGTGTTTATGTTGATCTCCACCGTTCAATTTGTACGGTACACTAGTCAGTATACCCAGGAAAAAAAATCATCTTGGTGGGACATCGAGAAGTATATCAAAATTTGAATTTAGTTTTTAAAATGGACGGCCATGAACAGCTAAACTTTATAATTATTGACAAGAGCCCAAAACCAAAACCATAAACAACACAAAAAAAAAGGGCTAAAAAAGTCAATCAAAGAAATTGCCGAACTGAATGAGGGAATAAATTGGTGTGCCATTAACTTGATTTTTTTGGCTTTTTAGGTTTTTTATGTGAAAGTTCGAAATACGCGTTGGCTTTTTGTGATTTTTTATGTGACGTATATGAGGGAATGATCTGTCTCGAAAAACACAATAAGCTGATTTTTGGCTTTTTGAGTTAGTGGAATGGGATCTTAGGAATCTAGAATTGAGAAAGTGTAATATTCCACATTGGAACAATATGGAAAGTGAATGCCATATATAAGGGAACACGAGCACCGTCCATTTTATAAACCAAAGTTTAAATTAAAAAAAAAAAAAAAAACAGGCATAAAGAGAACAATAGCGTGCATTAACTACTGGCACGATTGGAGATTGCCTATAGAATTTTGAGAGCATCTCATATTCACTTTGGTAGTAAAGTGAGGTTAATTCAAGCCTGGCCCTCAGATTTTCAGGGCTTTAAGTAAGTTTTAGTAATGGGGCTTCTAAGAATTTGTATATCAATTTGAGTTCCAAAATTATCTTATGGTGCAATGGTAAAGTTCAATGTTTGGGGTCCTTAAGGGCGGGAGTTCCATTCCTACTGCTTACAAAGAAGCATTTTTTTTTTTTTGACATATTCGAAGTAAATTGACCTCAAAAAAAGAAGATTGGAGGGATCTAACACTAGTCCTCATAGGCAAGACTCAAAAACTTTACTGCTGAGCTATTATCTATACTCCTTTCTTTTAAATGTACGAACAAGTTTTCTACTTTTTACATTCCAAAAAATGCCCCCAATCAATTCTTTAAATACCCACCCCATTCCTGCCCCTTGGTAACGGACAAACCAGACAAACCGAAAACTGTAAACTGAAACAACACAACTCCTCTACGAATTACTACTAAACGGTTTGGTGCTAAACGGTTTGGTTCTTGAATTGCTCCAATTGGTGGTCTCCATAAGTCACTGGACATTAGCACCGTTTGGAGCTAAACGGTTTTGGCAGTTCTGCATATGAACATGGGTGTCTTTTATATAAATCACCAATGGTGGCTTTTTGATTTGTCATCCGAAGTGCTACCATTTTCCTTTAAATTTATTCCTCCTCTCTTCATTTCGGTACCGAAAAAATTCCAGAAATTCTCTTGCATACTTTTACAATTATTTCTTGTTCGAGAGAGAGTACGGCCATTGTTGGTTCGCTAGCACCGGAGATTGTAGTGTTATTTATGCGCGTGCGAGATCGTTGTATCCTGGGAGACAATCATCCAAGAACTCTAAGGACCGTGGGAGGGACAAATATTGTCTTAAGAAAAGTGCGGTTCACGTTCCTCGGTCTAAACTTCTGTAATCTGTTACGATTTGGTTTTCTGCATTCCGGTAACTTCCATCCCTGTTATTTGTTTACTATATTACATGCTTGGGATTACAATCTGGTTCAATTCATCACATTCCGTAAGTTTCGTACTCCATCAATTTTTTACGGTTTGTTAGTAAACTTATTTGGATTTGACTTCTTTTGGGTTCTGATTAGGGGTACTTATTCAATAGCAAAACCAATGGAGCAAATAGAAGATTCAGACTGCCCTGGAGTAGATGAAAATGCTAAGCGACGAATTCGTCAAAGCAAGAGATATGCTAGATTTACAACTCAACAAAGATCAGAATATATCCAAAAGACCATGCAAAATAAGAAGAGGAAACGTAACGCACATAATACATCTCCGAACCTAAATCAAGGTTGTCAATTATGACAAGGTCAAGCACAAAGTCCATTGCCAAATTCCCCTTTGGAGGACCACCAAATTCAGTCCCAAATCTTTGGTTAGTACTTTAAAACAAGTTATTTGATTGATTCAATCGTTAGATAATCAGTATACAACCAAAATTACAAGGAGCAAAATGTAGTAAATGTGCTAATTCAAATCCAAAGCATCATCCAAGATATGCAACAACCTATATAACAAAGTTTACTGAATGTTATTGGTATAACTCTATATTCTAATAAATACAATTGCTTTTATTAATTAAAAACTAGATACTTGATGAAGATCACTGTTGGTGATGAAGAAAGACAACTATTTGTGACATTATTTGAAGCGGCTGAAAATAATTGGTGCCCAGCCACATAATTCGTAACCTTCAAAGAGAAGGCAAAAGTGCAAATGAGAACAAGATTCAATGGAAATACAAAAACAATTTGTTTTAATGGTATCCATATTGTCGGCAATGCAGGAAGGTATACAAAGCGAATTTCACAAGGGATTAGGAAAAGCTTGTGGGAAATCATACATATTTACGACAAAGTTGGACAAAACAAGTGGGAAGGATCGCCAATCAGGAAAAATCATAGCAGAAGAGGTACAAATTGATGAAAATGCAGAAGGAATAGAAAATACAAGGGCTACACACAGTAAGAAAGAGGATCAAAGTTGAGAAGGAGTGAATTGTGCCATTGGTTCCTGGCTGCTCTTTAGTTGTTTTATGTTTGAATGGTGATTGTAAACTTATGTTGTTTGTTTATTTCTAATAGTCAAAGAGTGTGTACAGAAATGAGTATGCACATTCATTTGATAATGTCATAAGTTAGGAGTCATTTTTGTGTTCGATTATGGTTTTTTATTCCAACCATCCAACAATGTTGCAGAAACTGGTTTCTTCCTCTATTTTTTCCCCTTGATCTTTTTTAGTCCATTAACAGTTTTAAAATACTTTGAAACTGCATTTTCCAACAGCTAAAACTGATTTTAAAAATCCACCGACTGCTTTTGAAATGCCGAAATGGCTAATAAAGTGTAGAAATTGGGTTCGAAGCAAATACAACAAACAACTGTGAAACTATTACACCCAGACACATACAAAAGATGCTTCACCAACAGAGCGAAGCAAAACGTAGTGGCAAAACCACTAGTAGCATTATATGTAAAAGAGTTGACGTACGTAATGTTCAATATATCTTTCAATTCAGAGGTCCTATTTTTGGGCCAAAAATTGAAGGCCCTAAGCAATGGCTTGATGGGCTTATAGAATCATTCAGAATGGCCAGACCATTGTCTTTTGGATGGTAGGTGTACAACAATTAGTCTCCAACATGTGTGTGGGCTCCACACACCATATGAGTATGTTAAAGCCATGTTGGAGATGTATTGTTGTACCTCTATAATTTTTGCATGCATAATCTGGTGGAAAGCCCCATTTGGAATATAAATCAAATATGCGGGTTTGTAATATATGGGTCCAAAATAGGTGGAACCTTTCAAAAATCTCTCTGACCTTACCCACCTCTATATCTTCTCTTTCAATTAATCTATAATATTTTTTATGATTTAGAGAACTTTCATATTACAGAACAAATTGAGAATAATCATTATTTCAGGAATAGGTGATTGCAAAATAGTTTCAAAGTGTTTGTTTTCTCACTCATGCAGTGCCACGAAGGCTGGTGTGGTTGGTGGTGTGCTTGTAGCATTATTGGTGGGGTGTGATGTCCATCCAAGATAAATTGCCAACTAAGGATAGACTTCACAATTGGGGAATTTGTGTAAAAAAACACTTGTACGTATTTTGTGTGGATTTAGATCTGCAATGGAAAGCCATGCTCATCGATCTATTCTTTACTTCCTTCTCTGCGTTTTTCTTGCAAAAAGTGGAGGTATGTAGAAATCTCCTCGGTCTCTCTAAGGAATTGGACTGGGGCATTCCTCAAAGAGGAGGCAAAAGCTTGAGGCATTCATGTTATAAACTTTAATTAGCTGCTACTTTAGATACATCAGTTTTGGTTGGAAAGAAATGCCAAGTGTTTCATAACAATTGTCTTGAAGCTAGAGAGGTTGTTATCTTCAGAATTGAGAAAGATATTGGCTTATCTACCTATATGGTCCTCATAAAATAGTCCCCGTTTCACTATCGTCCTTGTTAAAAATTTTGTATCAATTTTACCCTTATAGTTTGAATCGAAGTTCAATGTTACCCTTTCCGTTAAAACATAGACAGAATCTTGTGCGTGGCAAATTGAAAACCCACTTGGACCTTTTTTTGACACGGTGGAAACCCTTCACAAAAATCTCTCTCTTCTCTCTTCATGTCTCTCTCCCCCAAAACCAACCTCCGCCGCTTCCCACCACCACCTCCTCTTGTCCTCCTCCAAGATCCTCATCTCCTGTCACTCTTAGATTATCGCAATTCCCATTAGTCTTTCAAGAAACTCCTCTCCTTTTCCACGGAGAAATAATAACTTGTTCTGTTTCTTCCACTTTTCATCGTGTGAATGATTGGAAGATGAGGAATCTCAGGTTTTGAAGAATTGATTGTGACTGCTGCTAAGAAGTTTTCCTCACGGCTTCCACCTCTCTGTTTTTCTCTCTGGTATTTACCTCTTCCATGAGGACCTTCTTTTGCCATGTCTGGAGTCAAAACGCCACTGCCGAAACCCATCAGAGCAAACAACACAAAGGCGATTGACATCGGACTCCGACTGTTAAAATATTGGTGCCACGAACTTTTTTTCTTTTCTCACAGACACATGGGTTTTGGAGACAAAGAGATGAGGGGAGCAGAGATAGAGAGATTTTGATTTTTTCTTTTTCGTTGGTAAGTGGCGGGGCCCCTAGCCCTACAAGGCTACAATGTGTCCTCCAACGTGTCAAAATGATGTCCAAATAGGTTTTGCCATTTGCCACTTACACAATTTCCGTCCATATTTTAACGGAAAGTGTAACATTGAACTTCGAATCAAACTGTGAGGGTAAAATTGAAACAAAAAATTTTACGAGAACGATATTAAAATGGAGACTATTTTATGAGAACCATATGGGTAGATAAGCCAAAGATATTCAATCATGCATGCATCAGTTCTTGGAAAACATTGAAGAGAACCCATGAGAATAATTAAGGGGGTGTTCCACTGAGCTAGCTTTTTGGCTTTTCACGGTTTTTTATATCCAACCCGTATGTTTATAAAAGAGTGGACCTCCAAAAATTTTGTTTGGTCATTTGCCACATTTTGCCAATTTTACCCTCCAATTGGAATTTGGCCTATTGATTTTTTTGTAATTTTGCCACAATGATATGCCCTTTTGGTCTTTTGGCTATGTATGGCTAAATTTCGCATTTGAGTCCCTGGAGGTTGTTGCTTTACGGATTTGAGTCCCTAGAGTTTGTTGCTTACGCATTTGAGTCCCTAGAGTTTATTGTTTTGCCATTTCTCATCCCCTTTTTAACGGCTGGTGTGAAAGTCTTTGTTTTTGGAATTCGCGTCATGCATGTGACAGATGTCTATAGTTTATCCCAGACTTCTATAACTTAGTTGGTTGCACATCCAAGCATATTTCAGTATGAGTTCTTTTTAACCTCCCTCAAAGCAAAATCTGAATTAAAATACACGGGCATAAAACTCGTGCTAGGCACGAGGCCTTATTTGAGTCCCGGGAGGTTGTTGCTTTATGGATTTGAGTCCCTAGAGTTTGTTGCTTACGCATTTGAGTCCCTAGAATTTGTAAGCCAAAATACACACGGGCATCACACTCGTGCAACGCACGAAGCCGTTAAACTAGTAATCTATTGTGAGAGAGTGACTGCCTCAATTTTTGCAATAAGCTGTGTGTTTTGACTTTTTTTAGTTAGTGTAATAGGGCCAATAAATTAATTTGTTTTCAGTGAATATTGCGGGCTCCAAATTTCTCCCTTTGTTTTTGTCAACATAGGTGGTTTTAGTTGGCCTTACCTCTGAAATATTAAACAAAAATATTTGTTTGGTCGGTACTTTTGAGATAAATTTTGGAGATAATAGTTTTGTACAGGGTTGCGTAATTTTTTGTCTTTAGTCAAATTTTTTAACATTTTAACAAAAAATATTTTACTTTAAGAAAAGAGGTATGCATTACACATGTAAAAATTTAGAAAAAAATAATTAGAATCAAGAAAATACGGATGACGAAACAATAAAAACTTTTAGAGATAAATATTCTAATCAACGAACCAAACAATTACATAGCATGAAAACAGAACCAGATAGCACCACTTCTACTAGATCATGATCACAAAAAGAGAGACCTAATAATCCATCAAGCATACATAACCCAGAAGTTCAATTATTTATTGCAGTTGGTGATCACTGCTAATTTACTAAATATCTAGACAATACCTAATGCTCTTCAAAAGAGTAAAAAAAAAATTAAAAGAAGTGGTGGTGGCCGTGATGCTTCATCTGTTTCTTTGCTTCTTTCACTTTATGGTGCTCATGCAACGCGTACCCACCGGCTGCAACTGCAACAGTAGCTGCAATTTCTGCCTCTATCTTGTGTCTGTGAGCATGTTCTGGGTCTTTCTTCATCATGTGCTTCTCATGCTGAAATTTTCATTGGATGGAAAATGTCAAATATATGTGAGACATGAGTATATCTACAAAGCAAGCAATAGTAGTTATTGAACGAAAGAGTATTAGAGGTACATACCTTGGCGAAGGCGCCAGCAGCCACGGCACCGAGCCCGGCAAGGTGCTCATTATGCTTGTGGTGTTTAACTTCTTTGGCATAGTCACTTGGCTTGATGTCTTGCTGAACCTGCTGGTGGTGGTGGTGGGTTTTTCCTGCGGTCATTGTGGTAGTGCTTACAAGAAAATCTACAATCTCAACAACGGATCAAAACGTAGAAAAATGAAGAAGGTTGTATGAACTGAGGTTTTGATTGATGATATGAAGAAACAATTACAGGTAATGCTATTTATAAGAAAAAAAAGTAGTCGTAGGGGAAAGACTTGGTGACGCGGTTCCGTGTTGATATTTTCGTTGGAGCAGACTCGGAAATTCCCTTTTTCTTCTAGATTAAGTTTCATTCCCCGTGTGTTCAAATCCAAGCGGTTTCTTCATCCCTAGATCATCACCCGTCGATCTATCTGACTTGTTTTCCCGGGCTGCCGAGTTTTAGTATGTTTTTTGGGTTTTGCATACCCGAGCCAGCATGTTCGCTCTTTAGACCAATCCTATCGCCCCAACATAGCATTTTCTATGCTTACGTGTGATGTGATGTGATGTGATGTGATGAGGTGATCCCAAAAATTGATGAAATGGAAAATCGAATCTAAGACCTTAGCAGTAAGCAAACTCCTAAGTTTATGATCAACATAAATTGGCCAACCCCTCGGCTTACGGAGTTCTAATATTTTACTCCCTCCGTCCCAAAATGATAGTTCATTTTGGGACTGCGTGTCATTTTCAATGACTTATATCTTTGAATGTGAACCTAAAAAAATATGTCTTATGGATCTTGTTTGATAGATCTCATTGTGAAGTTTTATACGGTGCAAAAAAAATTCAAAAATTATTTCGATAAATACATTATTTTTTAGTTTGAAAATTACATATAGTTTCGTAGTGGACTATCAATTTGGGACGGAGGAAGTATATGAAAAGGCAACGGAATCGGTCCGACCACAACAGTTGCTCAACTCGTATTCTTTTTGAGGATAAATGTGTTTCAATTGAGGAGATGTTGATGCTTAACTGATCAGATTATTGTGCAACAGTGCAAGTAATCTACTCAATGATCGGTTATATAAAATTAATGATCCAGATTTGTCCCATGGGACAATCATCTGGACTGGGCATTTGGAAAAACCAATGGCAGATTAATTCATACGTTCAGTAATTGGGAAAACAGTTAGAAAAATATTTTTTGCACTTCAAATTTTTATTATTATTTTTTTTTATGAATAAACTCAACATAGTAGTGAGTTAGTACAAGCCTCCGTCACTTTTTATGTTTTTCTTACGATGAGACGGGGGATTTTTGAAAGAAAAAAAATACTTCCTTGCATGATGATTTTTTTTAGTTTCGTTGCACCAAAAATATTATGCACAAGATTGCGGAAGAATATAGACCAAATTCTGGGGTACTCTAGAGTAAACACAGGTGAAATCAAGGGGAGGAAAAAAAAGAAGGGTGTGTTGTTAAGTTCAGCGGTGGCATCTGCTGCTCTATCTGCATCTATTTCATCAGGGGATATTAAGGCCGAGTTTTCCGTTAGATTTTATGGGATTTCCCATAAAATCAAACACTTGATAAAATCACTCTCTTTCCCATTAGAGAAAATCAACACCCAATGCATCATTTACCATTTTATCATTTCTTTTCTTTAAGGGCCCCCACCATAAATGAGTAATGATTGTACTTTCTTTTGGGGCCAGGGGCAAATCCGTAAATTCATATTATATCCTTCCCTAATCTACAGTGAATTAATTTTAGCAAATACCTCATTTTATCAAATGAGTTGAATGAATGATAAAATCTGGTGATTTTATCTTTTGAAAAACCCAGCCTAACAACAGGAACAAAATTCTATTAGATGAAGCTCAAGCCATATGGGAAGTAGACAAACTCTTTGGTCCTTTTGTTTTTTTTTATCGGCAAAAGAATTTTATTAAAACTTGATAAGGGTACATCAAGTCAGGGAAAGGGGAAAAGGGTTCCAACCAAAAGTTGGAAATACATCAACGGGCAAAGCCCATAACACCTGAAGGCCTAAAAAGCCAAATAGAAACAATGAAGCTCAAGAACACCCGAAAAGGCCTAAAAAGCCCAAACTCTTTGGTCTTAGCTACAATGGTGATGAGAATAAGGTCATAAGCAAGATTGCGGAGATGGAAGCCCTTAATAGGGCAACGGCTGATAATAACCATTAATTTTCTCCTTGTCTGTTTCGTTGACTTGGCATGGTTGGTTTAGGAGGTTGTTTCAGGTGTCTTGTCTAGAGTTTAGGTGTTGAAGTTTAGGTTTTTGTTTTGATTGTTTGGTTGTCTTTTTGTCAGCCTTCCAATCTTTTGGGTCTTGAGAGGCCTTTTGGTTTTCTCTTGCACCGTTTAATCTTGTATCTTTGATAATTGATTATAAAATCCTTTTTTGCCGTACAAAAAAAAAATATTATGCACAAAAATATAGTACATTGTTTTGTACTTTTGTTTGCTGGGCTTTCAATAGTTCTTTAAAAGTCCCCATTTTCTTTGGTTTGAAGTTCTTTTTGGTTTGAAGGCTTTCAATAGTTCTTTAAAAGTCCCCATTCTTTTTGGTTTGAAGTTCTTTTTAATTTGATTCAATTAAAAAGAACTTCAAACCAAAAAAAAATGGGGACTTTTAAAGAACTATTGAAAGCCCAGCAAACAAAAGTACAAAACAATGTACTACTACGATATTTTTGTCATATGACTTCTGCTCTCTTCTTATTATCTCAACGTACGTGATCGTTATCGAGTTCCATGTATATATTGTTTTTGCCTATAACCACGAAAAACAAAATAATCTTCTGTTGCTCTGAAATTTTCCTAATTACACCGTGTATGGGAAGTGCATGTGCGATTCATATTCTCTATCCATCACGTTGATCCGACTCGTTCGCTGGCAGGGTTAATTTGCCGAATTGACTATTAGTATTAAATTAGATGTACACATTCCATCATGAAGCAGTCAAAGGGGGTATAGTAGTCAGATGGTCAGAAACAGTCGTGGCAGTATCAACATCTTATTTATGAATTCCCCCAACATTTTTAAAGGGAAATGATTTCCACACCCCCTTTTATCCCCATACACTCCCTTTTTGTCTTTATTCAACCTGAAATTACCAAATTGCCCTTCATATGAAAAAGGTGACTCTTGAAGTAAGGGTAATTTGGTAATTTCAAGTTGAATAAAGACAAAAAGGGAGTGTGTGGGGATAAAAGGGGGTGTGGAAATCATTTCCCTTTTTAAACCTACCAATCCTTTTGTATCATGCTCGGATCATGCCGAATTCGTGTTATCATGTCATATCAAAAAATTCTACTTAATTTTAGCTAAATTTTTAGTATTTTTTTTACTTGACAGTTCATCAAACAAATGTCTAATGTATAAAATTACTCATAAAAATGCTTATTAATTGTTAACTCAATTGTATAGATTTATTTTATTTTTTGTTTCAGGCATGCCCACCCCTACTTAAAATCTTTTCATTTCAGCCCAAAACCAAACCTAGCGGCCGCTAACCATGTGTTTATTTTGATCTCCACCGTTCATTTCATACGGTACACTAATTAGTATATACCCACACAAAAAAATCATCTTGATGGCACATCGTGAAATGTATCAAAATTTGAATTTAATTATGTTTTTAAAATGGATTGCTATGGACAGCTATACTTTAAAATAATTGACAAAAGCCCAAAACCAAAACCATAAAGGGCATGTACATTGCATATAAGTACAATCACTTTATGTATTGGAATTTTGGCATAATCAAAAACAATTTTGGTATTAACATTTGCCTATAAAAAATCAATCAAAGAAATTGCTGAACTGAATGAGAGAATAAGGCTCTCACATTATTATCAAACTGGATAAGGGAACACAATCATCGTCCATTTTATAACTCAAAATTTAAATTTTAACGTACCATATTGATGTCCAATTAAGCTGATTTTTGGCATACAAATATTACTCTACAGACGCTAAAAGATGAACGATCAGATTACAACAATAAATGCACAATGGAATCCACAATGATGGTGGTGGAAGATTCCTGTTTTCCACCCGCAGCAAATAGAATTTATTCTCTTTTTCATGTAACATAAACTTCTAAGATTCAGCCCAACTGATAACAGTCCTATCTCAAGAGGTTTAGGCCAGGAATCCTTCATCTCCTTAGTAATTCACACCAAAAATGAAGATTTGCTTGTGTTACGGGCGTCACGGAACGGTGCTTTGCCGATGATCGTCTTATCTTTACACATACAAATAGGATTGCAAACGAGCCGAATCGAGCCGAGCTTTAGTGTGTTCAGGTTCGTTCATTAAATTTTTAAGCGAACTCGAGCTCCACGAAAATTTGACGAGCCAAGCAAGCTCTAGCCGAACTTCCGTAGGTTTGAGTCGAACTCGAACTTGTTCACAAGCATTAAAAAGTAAAAAAAATATTAAATATTTATACTCTAATATAGGTCTAGAGCTACTAATAAAATTTTGATTTTATACATCAATAATTTCATACATATACAAAATTATAGAAACATACTCCCTCCGTCCCCTTTTAAGTGTGTTGCCTCGTAATTCCAACTTATTTTCTCTCACATTAATTTTTGCAACTTTTACATCTACTTTCCACTACTTACCCTTATCAGTATAATAATATCCACTAACTTTTCAAAAAGGAATCTACTTTTAAGGGCAAAATAGGAAATGTACCCACTAACTTTTCAAAACACACACTTTTTAAGGGATTGCCCAAAATGGAAATGTCTACACTATTAAAATGTAAGTATATTGTACTCCCTCCGTCCCTTTTATAGTCTAGACATTTTCATTTTGGGATGTCCCTTAATAAGTGTGTGTTTTGAAAAGTTAGTGGGTACATTTCCTATTTTGCCCTTAAAAGTAGATTCCTTTTTGAAAAGTTAGTGGGTATTATTATATTGATAATGGTAAGTAGTGGAAAGTAGATGTAAAAGTTGATGAGAGAGAAAATAAGTTTGAATTACGAGGTAATACACTTAAAAAGGGACGGAGGGAGTACTTTTAAAGGTTTATACATGTAAAAGTTATAAAATTTCCTTATGTACATGTAAAACTTTATACATATTGAAGGTTATATATGAAAATGATACATATACTCCGGGTTCGCGAGTCTAACTGAGCCGAATACTATGAGGTTCAGGTTCGGCTCATTTAATAATCAAGCCTAAAATTGAGTTCAGGTTAGGCTCGTTTAGTCCTCAAACCGAACTCGAACGAGCTTTTACCGAGTCAAGTCTCAAACAATTCACGAACAGCTCAGTTCATTTGCAGCCCTACCTACAAAGCATAAGTCTATCCAAATTCCAAACGTTCAATCTATTGTCCAAGATTTTTCAAAGTATTCGGGCCAAACTATTGGGCTATATCTGTCTGCAGTCATTTTTTCACCTTACGCGTCTAGTCATCATTCTTCATATATAATTCACCTGCAAGGAATAGCGACACATATTTGGGGCCTTCCAATTTTTATGAGCCGATTCACAAAGGAAACTTTCACTTCCATTTTGGAAACCACTCAAAATCCTAGGCTACTACCAAGCATGTTCTACGTACCTACTCTACCGGCTTTTATGGTGTCTTGATCTTTCGGTATACCAAAGCTAATCTAAAAAATTTGAAGAGCTGTGCTCGTACGTAGCTTCTTCTGGAATTCTTCAAGAAGATACGGGCGTTAGTTAGATGGATTAATAGTGTTTGCCTCCCTAACCACTTTGGAGGTTTAGGCATTACAAACCTCAAACGTTTGAGCTTAATTTGCTACTCTGTTGAAAGTACAAATTTAGTACCAGGTTTTCAAGTATTCCCTAACACTTTAATTTTGGAGGCCCGTACCACCCACACCTCGGGTGTTTTCGCCAGCGTATTAACGATCCATTAACCTTAATTCAAAATTTGTGGTCGAACTTTGGGCAGTCAACAAAGGACCAAGGCTTGCTTTGGTAACGAGGTAATAAATGTATTGGTAACGAAAGCGCGCGTAGAAGCAAAAGACTTTTTTTTTTTTATTATTGGCTTGGATTTTTGAGTGGATTCTCTTTTGTGTGATAGTTTGGGCCGCAAAATGCAAGCTGTGCTCTGTCATTTCTCTGAATTGAAGGCTTTCAGCTGATTATGGGGAAGTTCTGGACTTTCTGATTCTTGGAGTTACAGAATCTTTTATGCTTGGAGAGGCTTACCGGCTGCTGCTATGCTCTTATTGGGGTTGTGATATACTTTACATGCTTGTTCAAATCATTTTACTGACTAGAGATGAGGAATTGCGCAGCGGGGCACTAGTCATACGGCAATTTTGGATTCGGATAGCCGATATCAGATTTGGTGATACAGGATTCGGATCCGGATTTGAACTAATCGGATTCGGATCGAATCCGGATCCTATTCAATCCAGTTCATTGACATGTCTAGTTCGGGGGTGACAGTACCCAAACTTTTAAAATCGGTAGATAAGTTTGTAAAATCTGCTGACAGTTGTGCATTTTTAATTTTGATGAAAATAACGTATGACACTTGCGAAAGAAAACTTGTCCGCTAAAGGATTATGAACGGTACAACTTAATTATTGGGTCAAGTCTTATGAACCATAACTTATAGGAGTAGTAAATACTCCCTCCGTCCCATTTTCATAGTCCAATATTTTTTTTGGGACGTCCCAAAATGTTAATCCACTTTCCAAAATAAGCAATAGAAAGTTAATAAAATTACATTATTACCCTTTTGTTTGAAATTAAAGTACTATTACTTCATCAATCAAATCATCTTTTTGAGAGGGCATAAGTGAAAAGTTGTACACTTTTTGGTGTAATCATTGTGTCCCCTTAAAAAGTTAGAATCCCAAATGGGACTAAGAAAATGGGACGGAGGGAGTATAATTTTAGTCATTAGATTTATCATCAAATTGGATGGAGGTCGGAGTGACGCGTAGCCGCTCTTACTGTCAACTAATTATATAGTACTTTGGGTAAATTTCACTGACCTCCCCTGAGGTTTCTGATAAATGCAGAGACCTCCCCTGAGATTTTTGAAATTACATTGACCTCCCCTACTTTACAAAATATTATCAAGATTCCCCCATTCCGTTAACTAAACACTAACTCCGTTATATTTTGTTTTTGAATGACCGAAATACCCTTGAACATTAAGGTAGACCC
>JAXBDA010008138.1:0-15615 GCA_036023075.1 Gaultheria prostrata | reverse complement strand
AGGGCTTCAAGTAGTCGATATTAATGGAACCAAATGTGGTAGATCTAAACTCAGGGCTTCAATTAGTTGATGTTAATGGAACCAAAGGTGAAAGGTGCTAGATCTAAACTCGTTAATTGCAGTGCTTCAATGGAAGTGGAAGGCTTTTGGTTGGATGATGAAAAGCTAAAGCTACAAATTTATGAATTGCACGTAAATAATTACATGATCTCTGGTTTTGTCTTTTGCATTTACTTTACTATTTCTTGCTTTGGGTTTGTTAATTCTTGGGCAAAAGAGTTTCTCCATCTGCTCTCTATTCTTTTATAATGATCCTCAACTGATGTTAGCAAAACTAGATTTCATCTCATAAAAACATTTAGAAAACTCCTTTATCAAACCTCAATTTTATAATTTGGGAAAATAATGTGATTTTATCACACCTCCAAACAAAACTAGATTTTATCTCATAAATGTATGATTTTCATCTAAATATACAAGTGATAAAGAAGGATGTTAGGACACCATGTTAACAGTGCTCCACGACCACTAAATAATTACTACTCCCTCCGTCCCAAAATGGATGTCCCAAAGCACTATTCACACCTCTCGAAAAATCATTTATATTTTTTAAGTTATAATGAATTATATATGCAAATATGGATCTTGTTTGATAGATGTTACTGAGTTTTATAAAATAAAGTCTTTAAAATCGATAAAAGTATTATATATTGCAATACATAGATGATTTTTTGAGGACTGTGAATAGTTATTTTGGACATCCATTTTGGGATGGAGGGAGTACTATTCATGACCAAGCCTTCATTCACTCAACTTTAACCTCCAAATATCAAGGGTTTACACAATCCGAATTACTATCTCATCTCAAAATGTAAGTGTAGTCGGGCTCTTTTCACCTTTTCCCTTATTTCTCTCTTGCTTACTCTTCTTAAATTTATTATCAACAACTTGTAAACGAAGATTGTTGGGCCCGGAGTGCCCCCATGGATTTGGTTAGACAATGCTACTCCATGCGACCGCTCTAAAAACAGACTTGCATGTACGATGTTGAATGCCATAAAAGACTTAATTGAAACCCTTCCTATAACACCAATTGGTTTTAGGAGAGATGGTGGGAAAACGGTCCGACAAGTGGTATCAGATCCAGGAGGTCATGGGTTCGAGTTGCGGGAGCGTTATCGTGAGGGAGGGATTGTTAGGCCCGGAGTGCCCCCATGGATTTGGTTACACAATGCCACTCCGTGCGATCGCTCAAAAAATAGAATTGCGGGTGCCATGTTGAATGTCATAAAAGACTTAATTGAAACTCTTCCTAACATCAATTGGTTTTAGGAGAGATGGTGGAAAAGCGGTCCGACAAAGATTTACTTATTTTTACATGTGAAAATGATTATGAAAATTATTAATTTGTTTGAAGCATATGATTATTTTGATTTTTCATTCTTTGTAGCTACTTTAATATAATGTGGAAGTAAATCACTTTTTCTTAAACAAGGATTTTGAAAAAATCATATATACAAAAATTAATTATGTGTTTTAGAATCTTTAAAAGAAAATATAATATTGTGGAATTTTTTTTTTTTTTAAAAAGCATGTGTTAGATTTTGTGCCCATACTAATAAAGATTTTAGGCTACGCCACTGGGTAAGGTAGATTCTTCTAATATAACACAAGTTATGGCCGATAGTAAAACATGATCAGTTTCGTCGCCAAGGACAAAAATTGGTGAATTCTGAAGTAATTTTAGCCCTATCAATGAAGTCTATGAAGAGTAATATGACCATACAAAATTATACTGAGAGAGGGAGAGGGAGAGGGAGAGAGAGCGCGTTTATTTGTGATTTGTGACTAAGAAAAAATCATTTTTATTTTAAAGAGTTGAAATCGTGTGATCAGGTTTAATACCTAATCTCTTAGACTTTCAAATTTCCAAACCACCCCATTAAATGTTGGAAAAAATTTAAAATTGAAATGTTTTTATACAACCATTATCTCATCCCATGGTTTTCAAGCAAGGTTGAGCTACTTCTAATTAATTAGTGTATTTGAAAAATTAAGCAGAAAGAAATGTAGTTGGCAAGCTGCCAAATTGCTATGGCTGCATACTCTTAGGTACTCCCTCCGTCCTTTTTTAAATGTCTCCTTTGAAAAACATATATTTATGTAAAGGTTAAAAATTGTACTTCCGTTGAATGATTTTAAATTTTTTGCACCATATTAAATTACTCAATGAGTACTTTAATTTCGTAGAAAACAAATTAAAAAATCATACAGAGAAATATATTTTTTAGGGGTTTCAAATTGCACGTATTCCTATCATGGACATTTAAAAATGAAAGGAGAGTGGAATAATTATTTTCTAGGTTGCACCTTTCTCAGGTAAGTCCAAAGCTGTTTTTGAGTGAATCTTAATTAATTGTTCCAATATATTTCTAAGTAAAACATGCAGCGACGCTGTCATATAGGAGTAGGAGAAAATCAACATAGTTATTACGTAGATAGTAATCAAATTGGTTGAACTGGTGGCACGATAACTAGTGGCGTAGTCAGAAAATTGTACCAGAGATGACACAATACAAAATCGGTAGTAGTTTTGTTAGGTAAAAAAAAAAAAAATTCTTCTTTAAGAATCTAACATGCATGCCTTGATTTTAATTAGAACTTTTCTTCAAGATGTATTCCTACTTTAATGGTGCTTAACTATATTACCTTATTTTCAACACAAAGGAGAGAAGAGTTTTTGATAGATTTAAGAAGAGAGAAGAGTTTTTGATAGATTTAAGAAGAGAAAGAGAAATAAGGGAGAATTTAAAAGAAATCTCACTTAACTTACATTTTATGGTAATATAGTAATTATAATCCCGTGAACACGTAATAGTTTCGAGGCAAAATTCAGTGAATACTCCTATATATATTGAAGCTTGCTTATGAGTAATTAATTATTCAGTGGTCTTGAAGCATCACCACGTGGTGCCCTATTACCATTCTCCATCACTTTTTTCTATTGGCTTTCATCATCATATATTTAGATGTAACTTATGTATTTAGTATGGAATCCCACAGAAATATGTGTAAAATAACATTACTGTATAATACCAAGTGGTTTCGCCCAAGAGCAATCATTAATTTCTTTTTATAAAAAAGGTGATATACTAATAAAACATTTAACATAATTTTCTACAAATGAAAAAAAAAAAAAAAAACTTCCGCTTTTCATATACTAAGGTGAACAAATTGTTCCCATTTTTGAGTATCATATATTTGAGTATCATTTAACGTGGTGTCATACATGTCATCAACAACATTACATGATAGGCCAATATAGTACATGTGATCGAAACATCATACAAAGCATCAAATAGTATGAAAATGCAGTCTGTCGGAGTAAAACATAATCTGTCCATATACATATGCCATCTTACGTGCCCAAATTACTCGTGTTATGTGAGAACCTATCGGCTAACATGGCTAACTGAGTGTCGCATAAATTGCACATTACGTGCTATCCAAAGACTTATTTTCTATTTTTTTTATTTTTTTTTTGATAGGCAAAAATTTATTAATAAAAACTTGACAAATAGTATATCAAGTTGGGAGAGAGCAACCGAGGTTGAAAAAATTAAAACACCCAATGGGTAAAAGCCCTAAATATACCTATGGGACAAGCCCAAAACACCCAAAGGCCTGACCCAAATAGGGCATACCAAATACAACAATGATACCCGAACACAAACCCTAGACACCACCTCAAAACAGCTGCCACCCATTGCCCACAACCGCCGATCAGCAACCATCGCCACCAACGACACCACCATCCACCCATCAGCAGCCACAAACACCCATTACCGTTAGGCCCAAGAACTGGACTCACCCAACAATGAAGACCGGTGGGTGATTCGAGCCCACCAGATGGAGGATGGAGGAACCAAGTGACAACATCACCATCCATGGCCGCCAAAATGTCGTTAAGCCTGAGCCGGAATCACCTAACAATGAGACCGGTGGAAACCATAGCTACCGACAAAACAGAGGTCGGAATGGAGAGAGAGAGAGAGAGATCCGGGATTCTGAAACTGTCGTCGCAAGAAGCCCACGACAGAACCACCCCGAGCCGAAGAATCAGGGCCGGCTCTGGGCATAGGCCGACCAGGCGGCCGCCTAGGACCTCCGGTTTTTGGTCCAATAATAGGGTCCCCAAACAAAGGGATATATTAAATATGATGTATGTCAAACATTCTACTAGTTGGCAATCATAGCGTGTTGGTAACACATCCGTGTTTTAGACTAGAGGTCGCGAGTCCGATCCTTGGCTCCTACCGTCTTTTTGTTGAATTTTTACAAAAAATTGCTTTGGGTTGAAGGTGCTAGGGCTTGAAAACACAATTTCAAACAAACAAATTATATATAGTAAAATTAGAGGCCCCATTTTCAAACCTCGCTTGAGGCCCTGAAATACTCAGGGCCGGACCTGCGAAGAATAAGAGGAGAGTGGACGAGAACCGCGCCGCCATGAGTCCCACACATGGTCCGAACCCAAAAGAGACAGCCAAGAGAAACGGACCACGAGATTCCATCCACCGCCGCGAGAGACTGCCACCGTCCACCTCCAACAGCCGACACGCACCTGCAAAAAATGAAGAAAACGAAGAGAAAAGAGAGAGACAGAGAGAGATGTTGGAAAATTCGTTGCTATTTTTGTAGAAACACAACAAGATGCAATTATAATAAAACAAAAGATAATAATTCAATCAAGAGATTAAGGGGTATAGAAAAGTTTGTGGATTGAGGCACACGTAAAGCGTTCTCCTAAGTGAAGAAATGTCTCCTCTTACACCGGGTAGATCGACGCTCCACTCACAAGATACAACAATCCCCAGAAAGTTTTGTGTGCAGCTAAAACTTTCACCGCGAACCGATAATTGCCTGTATGCTCAAATAGAATACAAATACAGTGTAAGCTCAAAATATAATCTAAAAAACTTTGTAGCAGTGGATTGTATTCTGTTTTTTGTAATCTCACATGTATAAACCAAGTAGCAGTAGTTTTTCCAATAAATCTTTGTTTGTCTCTAGCTCTCATATAAATACAAAGAGAGGAAGTAATAGCATTCATGGTAATTGAAGGAGGGAATTATATATCATTTACATTCCAAGCAGTAACCCAACGTTCATATTGAGTAAATGCTATTTAGAGATCAATGGCCAGTTGCTCCATACCATAACCGATACAAGAAATTAACACACTAAATTAATGGAGTATATAATCAACGAATAAAATGTACAATAGAATCAAATAAATATTTACTATGAAATTTTAAATCATAGCTAGACTACAACGCCAGTTGGAGGCCTAACGTGCTATCCAAAGATCCCAAACACGTTATCACTCATGATACATATGATGGACGGCCCTCGGGCCTACACTCATGTGAGTTTGTATACTTTTAGCATGATTGTTTCCTTAAGTGATCTTGGAGTACAAAATTTACCCCTTTTAAACTTCTTTATTTACTCTCAAACTTATCCACATCATGAGCAGGTGCCACTCAAATTTGTGGCCATGGATCTGCCAGTAAATATTGTTTACTCGAGACAAATTACCATTACTAATCATTGCAATAAAATATTCATGCAGTACTCTATAAATAATGAAGCTGGGATATCCATTTAGAGCACCAAAACGAGTTGCCTAAAAATGATGGAGAAAAAAGGTAGCCATGTTGAAAGAAGGAAGGGTGGGTTCATCACCATGCCCTTCATTTTTGGTAAGTTCTTAACAGTCCTAATTACTAAATTAACCTCTCCTCCTTCGTATTCTTCTTCAAAAATCGTAGGAAACATGAAAATTTTCTATGAACTCTACATGAAAATGAAATGATGGTTGAGATTCATTTCAAATTGAATCTCAATCACTGCAAAGTGAATCTGAACCGTTGATTTCATTTTCATGTACGTTTTCTATCAAACCTCATTCTTCTTTGAGCCTTGGGAGTTTCTGTTTTCATGTTGCGATCGAGCTTAAGTACTTACGATTGTGTATATGTTTTGTGCAGCAAATGAGGCGTGTGAGAAGCTGGCAGTGGTTGGTTTCGGGGTGAATATGATAAGTTATTTGACAGGAGAGCTTCATATGCCCATAACCACCGCGGCAAATACTCTCACCAACTTTGGCGGCACTGCAAGCTTAACGCCGCTGCTTGGAGCCTTCATCTCCGATGCCTATGCCGGACGCTTCTGGACTATAACTGTGGCTTCCATTATTTATCAGATTGTAATTCTCTCTCTCTCTCTCTCTCTCTCTCTCTCTCTCTCTCTCTCTCTATCTTCGTCTAACACTAGACCATATAGCTCATTTTTTTTCAATGCTGGTCATTGAGCAACCTTTTGGATTCCTAGCATGTCTGAGAGGGAGCCAAGAACTAGTAGCTTTTGAATAACTCTCTCCAACTAATGATTATGAGAAAAATTTGGGTGCCGGCCATATGTCCGACTCCGTGCCCGAGCACCCAATCCGACCATCGACAATATTTTTGGACCGCTCAAATTTATTTTCTCTCTGTCCTCTTTTTCTCTTTTAAATCCAGATCGCCCAAACATATTTTGGACGGCCGAAATGGGTGCTCGGACACGGACATGTGGTGCTTGCACGACACCCAAAAATTGCTCAATGTTTATGTTTAAAAATTGCTCGTATCCAAATCTCACTACCGCGAGAAAAACTTAGGTTTCGAGTTGTTACCATTTGGCGGTACTCGTAATGCATCTCAGCCGTTCAAAAGTGTTTTGGACGGCGCAGATTTTAAAGAGAGTAATAGGGGGGAGAGAGAGAGAGAGGAGAAATCTGAACCGTCGAAAATATTTTTAGATAACCGAAATGGGCGCTCAAGTACCACGTGTGCTGTACCCGCTTGGGCACCCAAGTTTTTCACCACTATGGCACGCAAGTTTACTCTTGAAAGAAAATTTTATTTGGTAGAACATCAGCATCAAGGTACTGGAAATTTTTATTTGGGCATCACTACGCATCTACAACTTCATTTTCTAATTTTATCCGTTTCGTCTCTAACGTACGAGAAATATACTGAAATCGAGCCTATTCGACAAACAAAACCGGCTCTACCCCAAAGCCCAGAAAGCATGGGCTTTCGGACCCCCCAAAAAATTCAAAATTAGGGGCCCCAAGTAAATTAGGTCTTTATATATGTATATATATAGTTTAACTAGTTTTTGTATATGAGTTAGGTAAAAATAAGCCCTCCAACTAATAAAAATAATCCAACTATTTTGAAGTGTTCTATTTGTTATTGTTTTTGTGCTACGATAGGTTATGATTTTTGTATCGATGAACTTTTTGTAGTGGTTATTTATGTTGAATATTTGTTGAACAAAATTAGCTTGAAAATATATAGAGGCTAATTTTATGACTTCGCTTTCGGCCTCCGAAACAGTAGAGCCGGCTCCGTCGACAAACAGAAATACAAAGCGTATTCAAAATATGATATCCGGACGTGACGTGATCTTTACAACATTATTGCTCTTGGGACCCTTCAATATTAGTGGAAAAGTGCATAATTAAGATCTCTTGTAAAGCTAATCATATCTTATTCGTAATCTTCCATTCACTCAATGTAATAGAGAACAAAAAGCTAATTTGTCAAGCTTTACGTCAAAATCAATTTTGTGCATGATTGCTATTTCATTTTACTGCTATTCCATGTAGTAATTAATACTCTCTTCGTCCCAAAATGTTAGGACAGCTTTGATATTTCGGTTTTTTTTCAAGATATAATCATTATATTTTTTTATTTTTCTCTTTCCAATTAATTAGCCTGTAATCATTGAAACTTTTTATTGGAATAATTCTTGTCACATAAAAAAAGGAGGGGTGGAATGGGAAAGTTATCAAATAAAGTACTCCCTCCGTCTCGTCTCATTTTGATAGTCCAGTTCGGTTTCCAATGTAATTTTTAAATTGTTAATAAACTTTCAATCTATAATGAATTTTATGTGCAATATAGATATCATATGATAAATCTCAATTAATTCTATTGTACAAAAATTTTAAAAATATATTATAAATTAAAAGATATTAACAATTTAAAAATTACATTGGAGACCGAACTAGAGTAGTAAAATAGTACGGATGGAGTAGTACATTAAGTTATGTAGTGGGATTATGGAGTAATATTTTCGGACTTGCCAAAATGAAATAGTGGACTAACATTTAGGGACAGAGGAGTACAAAAGTTTTCATCTTGTTTGTAATTTTTTTTTCCATGTCTAATCCTAATTACCAGGGGATGACAAGCTTGACAATATCAGCAGTGTTACCAAGCTTAAGGCCTCCCCCATGTATACCTGATCACCAAGTCTGCCAACAAGCCAACTCTGGCCAGCTGGCAATCCTCTACGTCTCACTCCTCCTAACTGCCCTCGGGGCGGGCGGGATCCGACCCTGCGTGGTGGCGTTCGGAGCCGACCAGTTCGACGAAACGGATCCCAAGCAAAAGACCAAGACATGGAAGTTCTTCAACTGGTACTATTTTTGCATGGGAGCATCGATTCTGGTGGCAGTAACAGTTGTGGTTTATATTCAAGACAACATTGGATGGGGCTGGGGTCTTGGGATTCCCACCATAGCCATGTTTCTCTCGGTAATCGCGTTCGTTATCGGGTACCCGTTGTACAGGAATTTGGATCCGTCTGGGAGCCCGTTTACCCGGTTGGTTCAAGTCTCTGTGGCCGCGTTTAAGAAGAGAAATCTACGCTTGGTTTCGGATCCTAAATTGCTGTATGAGAATGATGAGATGGATGATCCTTTTTCTATGGCTGGAAAGCTTCTTCACACCAAACATATGAAGTAACTTTCTCTCTCTCTCTCTCTCTCTCTCGTTCGCTCGCATTTGTGCATTGTTTACTGACAGTACTGATGGATTTTGGTAGAGGGGTCGACCGGACTCCAAGCTAGGGGTTGTTTACTAAAAGTTTTAAGGAAGGTTTTTGGGGTTATAAATGATGATATTAAAAATAATTTTGATACTCCCTCCGTCCCATTTTGTTTGTCAATTTTTGATAATCGTGTCAGTTTTCGATCACTTATATCTTTTAATATTGATCTTCAAATATATGCAACATGGATCTTGTTTGATAGTTCACGATTAATTCTATTATACAAAGTTTTTAAAACCATGAAAAATATTATAGATTGAAAAATATAAGCAATTTTAGGCGTATCAGAAAATAAAATAATTGACAAATAAATTGGGACGGAGAAAGTAATATATATAATGAATATTTTAAATAATCAAATCAAATTGGTTTTTTTGACTTTTTGGCTTTTTAACTTTTTGATGTGAGAGCTCAAAATACGCGTTAGTTTTTTGTGATTTTTTATGTGATGTATTATGAGGGGATGACTTGTCTCAAAAAATGCAATAAGCTGGCTTTTGGCTTTTTGAGTTAGTGGAACGGAGCCTAAATAGTGTAGCCCAACAAAAAAATATACTGTATAATTTAATTGGTGAGTGACTGACTAAATAGTCTAGCCCAACCAAAACAAAATAAACTCAACCGATAAAGATGGTGGGGTATTATATTATAAAATATACATATACTAAGGTTTTGTATGCGTCAGTATTGTTTTGTGTGCATTATTGGAATTTATGTCATTTAATTTGCTTATGATGTGGAAAGTTCGATAGATCCTTTTTTTAATATATATATATTAGAAATAGATGCACTAAAATTTCGTAGATGATTGTACTCCTTTATTCAATTAAATTGGTGTGTGTTACTAAGGCCTAGCTATTTTGGTAAAAGAATTAATCTTGTCTTATTATTTATAAAGCTCAATAATCCAATTAGTTTGGGCTTATTGACTTATTGGCTAAAAAATAGTTGAAAAAGTATGCTAACTTAATTTGGCTAAAAATATGCTAATCAATTTAATCCAATTTTGGCCCTGAATTAGTTGTTTGCTATTTTTCATTTTTTGCAATTTTTCGTTTGGTTTTTTGTCGTAATTTTTCGGATTTATCATTGATCATCTCAAAAGTATAAAAATGTGAACCGAAGTCCAAAAAATTTCATATAAGACAAAAAAAAATACCAATAATACTAGCTGTTTGATATTTGTTTTGCAGTCATAATTTTTTTTCTACTTTTTAGATTTCTCTCACCGAGACAAATGATTAATTCAAAAAAATATAACGTGAATGTCACAAAAATTCAGAAAAAACAAACAAAATATACATTATTATTTGATGGACAGAAATGATTTCAAGTTTATCAACCCATTCGGTATATACATTATTGTTTGATGGACAAAAATTCACTAAAGAAAAAGTGTGGGATGGAGACTTGTCACTAATCAACATGTGCACATGTACATAATCATGTTGAACACCACCACACTAGGATAATATTCTCGTGCACGAGGCACCATACGTACCATTATTTATAATTGATCAAGACCATACGTATGATTTGGCTAGGTCGATCGACACATAATCCTCCAGTGGGATCTTTTGCTCCTGCTCTTTTAATTCTCCGTCTTACAAATTTTAGTAGTTTGGGATAGTTTCGGAATATGTTTTTGTGCTCGCGCTGGCATTTATGTTCACACGTGCATGTGCATTTGCATTATGTTGTGTACTAAAACTTACACAATTTTTATCCGTTGTATCACTAAATTTCTATTGAAATCTTAAAGCCCCCTAAGTAGACGATGAAATTAGTCTTCCAGGATTAAACTGACCCAGACACCTCATTGTAAAAACACGTCTATTCAAATTGAAAACAAAGGGCTAACCAGTCGTACGTAGTAAACCCCAAAGGATTGGCAATTAAAGTGGTTTTTGTCTTGGGATTTAGGGGATTGCTTTCACCTAAATTCTCAGGTTCGATTATCATTGCCAGCAAACTCTTGGGGCCACTGGAGTTATGCCTGGTCATTATCACTAGGACCTCGAAATTAGTCGAGGTGCGCAAGCTGGCTCGTATTTTATCTGGATTGCGTTTTGGGTTCAATCCTTAGATTCAACTATCTAGATGGATTAGGTTTACTGACATTTACAAGATATATAAAAAAAATAAAAATAAAATCTCTTTCAAATCTATACGCATCAATTTTTTTTTGGTAATTAATAATTATTGCTCTCTAGTCACATGTCCTGCTGTTTTGCTAACCAACAAAAGTTGCAAGTGTCCTCTAGCTAGTCCTTCAGTCTTAGGTCATACGTACCCATCCCCAAATCCACAAGGGCAACATGTCATCTTCCTCAATTATTTATGCAGAATCCCATGCACCTACACATTGGTTTGTCTGGGGGTACCCCAGTCATTTTGTCTGGAGTAGGCAAAGGCTTCAAATATGGCCAAAAAAAAAATCATAAATATGTTATTTACATGTTCATCAACTTCTTATTTTTAAGTCAACAAAAGACACAAATCATGGCGTATATGCATCGATCATATGTTGTCGTTGTTAGGCATTAGTAATTAATTAATGGTGACACAATGGGAAAATGGTTCATGAAAATCGAAAACAATACTCCGTCCGTTCCTTTTTAAGTGTGTTATCTGAGAATTTCAACTATTTTTCTCTCACATCAACTTTTACATCTACTTTCCATTATTTACTCTTATCAATATAATAATACCCATTAATTTTTTAAAAATGAATCTACTTTTAAAGGCAAAATAGAAAATGTACCCCCTAACTTTTCAAAACTCACACTTATTAAGGGACAACCCAAAATGAAAATGTACACACTATAAAAGGGACGGAGGGAATATTGTGTTGGAGATATTTTATCCTCCACTAACTTGATCGCGTCACGACGTCTAATGTTAGATTTATCATGGTTTTTGGTAGGGTCACGTTATATTAGTAGTGATCGACTCTACGCGAGTAATGGTGTCAACTGATACCATTAATTTTTTAAACTTAGCGTCGGATTCACATATCTGGAATTTTGCTAAGAAAAAAAACTTTCATTCAACCCTACTAAATTAATTATTACTAAAAAAAACTAGGCCAGGGACGGATGCAATATTTCAAAATTGGGAGCATTAAAATAACTGTAACAAATGAAAGACTCTGTTAATTTCATCAATATAAGTTGTAGAAACACCACTTAAATGTACAATTTTTTTGTCTATATTCGAGCAATGTATTTTTAAAAATACTTTGTTTTTTTATAACTCTTGCTTAGATGGTAGGAGTAGGGGTGTCCACGGATCGGCTCAGAGCGGATTGTGGTTTTTAAGATCCGGAACCGATCCGTAGGTGACACACGGATGGATCGGATCGGGCGATTTGATAGATTAAAGAAGGATTATTGCGTGGATTGAGCGGTTCGAGCGGATCCGATCCGGTCAAAACGGATTTGGATTTTTAGGATCCGCAACCCATCCGTACATACCTCGGATGGTTCGGATCGGTTCGGATTGGTCAGATCGGATGATCCGCTGGACAACCCTAGGTAGGAGTATTAAATTATTCGAAAAATGATGTTAGCTAGGCAGACAAACGTGTAGAGCTTTTACATTTTTTAGTTTAAAACTACTATAACCCTGGTAGAAATTCGAAATGTAGGTAGCACGGTCACTCGGACTCATCCACCCCTCGGTTTGTCCTCGAACTACGCTATAGGAGTCAGTCTACTCTTCTTCACCTACTATTTGAGCTAAAACTATCAATATTTTGAAGTCAATCTAAAAAACAAATCATCCTAATCTAGTATTTACTATATATAAAAAGTAAAAATTCTAAGAACGTATATTTAATGGTGCCCCTACCGAACTAAATTTTTGGCTATGCCACTGTATGTAACAGGTTTTTAGACAAGGCGGCAATCATGACAGAGGAAGACAACCTCAAATCACCCAACCTATGGAGGCTAAACACCGTTCACCGGGTTGAAGAACTAAAATCTGTAATCCGAATGGGGCCAATATGGGCCGCCGGGATCCTCCTCATCACGGCCTATGCCCAGCAAAACACCTTCTCCCTCCAACAGGCCAAAACCATGGACCGCCACCTAACGCGGTCTTTCCAAATTCCAGCGGGCTCCATGTCCGTTTTCACCATGACCTCCATGCTCGCTACCATTGCGCTTTATGACCGGATTTTCATCCCAATAGTGCGAAAGTTCACTGGGCTGGACCGGGGCATTAGTTTCCTCCACCGGATGGGCATTGGCTTTGTCATTTCAATATTGGCCACTCTGGTCGCCGGATTCATTGAAGTGAAGCGAAAACAAGTGGCTTTGGCCCATGGGCTCATCGATACTCCCCATATCACCATTCCTATTTCTGCGTTCTGGCTTGTGCCTCAGTACTGCCTTCACGGCATTGCTGAGGCATTCATGTCCATTGGGCACCTCGAGTTTTTCTATGACCAAGCACCGGAGAGCATGAGGAGCACGGCTATGGCGCTTTTCTGGACCGCGATTGCCGTGGGGAATTACGTGAGTACCCTTTTGGTTACACTGGTTCACAAGTTCACTGCAGGTCCAGGGGGATCGAATTGGCTTCCGGATGATGATTTGAACAAGGGAAAGCTCGAGAAATTTTACTGGCTGATCACACTGCTACAGATTGTTAACCTTGTATACTACTTAGTTTGCGCGAAACTTTATACTTTCAAGCCCATTGAGGTTCATAGGAAGGAAGATGGTAAGCCCACAGGGGATGGAGTTGAACTTGGTAGTCATGTGTAACTGTACTTCCGTTGTGGTGACAGTTTGTCCTTCGGGACAGCAGCTATGGCTCGAACCGCACATTCCACAGCGGGTCGGGAGCCCCTATGGTCACGCTCAAAGGGATTGCTACGCTGGTTGCCCCCTCCCACCTTTTTTCAGTTGAAAAAAAAAATGTACCTCCGCTGTAGCATGGCTTTAGTAGACAAGCTTGTAGAGATCATAAAAGCAGAGACTGTATATAGAGCAAGTGGTATTAGATATAACAGTACCTTATCACACTCAAGTTCAAAACAAGTACTGCATACTATAAGCGACGTAAAATTTGACGACGATGTGGTGAAAAGAATAAATTTGGATCTACAACACTCCTATCACGTTTCATTCCCTTGGATCCCGTGACAGATTCGTAGTCCAAAATTGGCTGGGATGTGAAGGTAGCGTTGAAAGTACACGACCGAATGAAGTTGATAATTGGAATGGACAACCTGAACAAATTAGCAAGAAGCCGAGAAATAGTCCAGCAAAATATGGACAATTGGTGGTGGCTTAAATTCCAACCCCAATGCTAAACGAAAAAGAGACAGTAACATAACACTTGAACAAATTCATCAAACAAAACCGGGAGAAAAACAAATGTTCAGTCATAAATCCAGAAAACAAGCAATATCGGCATTTTTAACTTTTTATTACCCTGTTTCAAAACTGGTGGTTGGAAATGCCTGAGTTGGTCCGTAAAATGTAAGAAAATAATGAAGCACAACACTACCATAAACACTTGTAGAAGATATTAGAGCTACCGATACAAACAAGTTTCTTTAGCCGCACTCTGTTCAACTGAGATGCTCTAATGCTTAATTTGACTAGGAGTCCAGCCATGGTCTACATTGTCAAGCTCTCTGGGTTCTCAATTATCTTTGAGAAGGTCTTGAGGAAGGCAGCCAAGTCAGCACCATAGATGACTCGATGATCAGCTGTGACGTTCACCTGAAAAGAGAAGATTTCAAGCCGAAAAAGACCCACAGAGTTAGTTTGTTCTGCTTTAAAGCAAGAGTTTCATTTCAGAAAAGTTCCAGATATGAGCGATCTCAAATCCATTTGGTTGCTATTCAACATAAGCAAGTGAAATATGGTAGAACTGTAGAAGCAACCAAAACTGCTGGGCAATAACTCTATGCAGCTTCCTTCTGAAGTTCTCTTCGAGTAAATAGTGAGATTTTGGCTATCCCGTATTAACCAAAAAGTCCCCCAACCCTATTAAGGTTTGGCCAAATCCAATATAACATTTGACGGCGTGGCAGTGCAAGTAAAAACAACCATTTCCCATGCACACGCATCAACTGAAACCTTTATTTTCGTTTCTCTTTTCCCTTTTGCTCGTCACCGCTTATTATCACAGATTGACAGCCATATATATATACATATTATTGAACTTACCATAAGGACCTCCCATTTCCGGATCAAATTTTGACGATCCAAACCGCTCAATGTTTTTAAAACGTGTTTTTAAGGGCCCCGCGAGAAATCATTAAAAAAAAAATACCCGGAAGGGCTTGATCCGATCAGTTTTCGATAAAAACGTTATATATAGCGTTTTTATCAAAAACTGATCGGATCAAGCTATATATATATATATATGGGCGGATCCGTGGACACACATTTTGCATACTTCTTTTTTTCCTGTAAAACTGTTTGGATCAAGCCCTTACCGATATCAGATTGAGCTAATTTTTTGCAGAGCCCCCTATATCACTCATTTAAACAAGATTAATAGTTGGGAACATCACAACATCACAGTGGGACCCAGAAAAAAATGAGTGTGCAAAATGTATATCCACGGATCTGCCTACACACACACACACACACATATATATATATATATATCAGTTATGATCTTATAAGGACTACCTTA
>JAXBDA010008137.1:0-15618 GCA_036023075.1 Gaultheria prostrata | reverse complement strand
CTCTGTTCTTGTAATTTTCATTTTGGTCTTTCCTTGCCTCAGCCTCTCTTGGTCTGGTGATGGAGGCCTCTTCGGCTTTCTGGCCCTTTCCTGTTTGGTTGTTGGTGGTTGTTTTTTTTTTTTTTTGCCCCTTTTGATCTATAAATATTTTTCTTTGCTGATCAAAAAAAAAAAAAAGGAGTGAGTTTTCACTACCTATGTTTGATTATGTTGTATTGAGGTTAGTGAGAAAAAAAAAAGCTTTTGGCTTTGGATCTCTTATGAACCTGCATGTTCAAGCGCTAGCGTATATAGATGTGTCCATTGGTTTGTTATACAGTCCTTTAAGGGTG
Organism: Gaultheria prostrata; assembly: GCA_036023075.1. NCBI lineage: Eukaryota > Viridiplantae > Streptophyta > Magnoliopsida > Ericales > Ericaceae > Gaultheria > Gaultheria prostrata. The sequence goes on along the minus strand of JAXBDA010008137.1, from coordinate 15,286 downwards.
TATGTGCATCATTAATTTGTCCCTCTTTTGTTCACTACCTAGTAGGGCTGTCCAGCGGACAGTTTTGGGTGGTTGCGGTTCAGTTTGAAACCGAATCTCTCACCGCGGTTTGTCATTTTCTCCATCCGCACCTGTCTATTATGTAGGATTGCCTGGTTGTTCATGCCTTGAAGCTGAGATATGGGGGATTTTTAAAGGACTGCAGAGCATGGATGTATTCCCAAAACTGCAAGTTGATGAAAATTTTGCTCTGACCTTTCAACGGTGGCTATGTCCAGCACATCCAATGGAGTGCTTAGTAGGTAATGCTTTTGGAGTTTCCTTTTAAAGTAATTAGAAATGATCTGTTTTGTGTCTTTTTGTTAGTCTTTATTTCAGTTACGGCTATGTACGCGTTATCTCAAAAACACATGCTTTTTTTTTCTTCTTCTTCTTCTTTTTTTTTTTATCTAAAAGGAATTCCATTCGTATAGATACAAAGTGTTAGGCTAGCTGCTCAAGAAAACAAATATCTAGTTATGATATCAACTCATCTAGTTATTTCAGTTTCCCCTCGTTTGGAAGGGGGACATGCAGGTGCTCGGTTCGATCTATTTCGTTGTCCCCCCATGAATTGTATTTGGAACAATAGGGACATATATAATTTTCTCAATTCCGATCACCTAGGTGTCGTTTGTAGATTCTTTTGAGTAATATATCTGCTAATGCTTCTATCCAGCAAGGAGTGAGTTTTCACTACCTATTTGATTATGTTGTATTGAAGTTATTGAGAGAGAAAAAAAAAAGCTTTTGCCTTTGGATCTCTTGTGGACCTCCATGTTCAAGCGGTAGTGTATATAAATGTGTCCATTGGTTTGTTATACAGTCCTTTAAGGGTTCAATTATCATTCTTGTGGAATTTCACTAAAAGTGTATGTGCATCTTTTGTCCCTCTTTTGTTCACTAGCTAGCTAGTTGGGCTATCCAGCGGACGGTTTTGGGTAGGTTGCGGTTCGGTTTTGAAACCAAATCTCTCACCGCGGTTTGTCATTTTCTCCATCCGCACCCATCGGTTAAGTCAATTCGGTTGCAGTTTGGGCAGGTTTTATATTTGAAAATTGCCTAAGACCCGCCCAAACTGAACCAACCCCGATCTTCCAAAATGCATATATTAGTATGTATCCATCCGTACTGTACCTCAGGTGGGTTCAAAGGCGGTTCGATTGACCACTGGGCACCCCTAGCATTGTTGAATTTCTCAGGGAAGATTCTGAGCCAGGAAATTGCCAAATTGCCATTTACGTCTCTAATGCCTGTTGAATGATGTATTTGAATGCATGTGTACACATGCTATCTATAGATTGGTTCACCCATATAGCAAGCTTAAGTGTGGGTGAATATTCCAAATGATCTGTATCACCCATATCTTCTAAATTTGCTCTAAAGATTGAATTGTTAGATGGATAGGAGAGTATCTGCAGGAAATTAATTTGGAATCGTGTAAGAATTAAGGATTAGATGTCTAATTGTGAAATGCTGTTTTTCTGGAAAAGGTGGACCCTATTTATTTTCTTGAATTGTTTGCTTTCAAGTATTGGAGCCTATTTATATTTGTAGTGGGATCTTGATCATATAATTCTTCAGGGGGGCCTTCCGCTCATATTCTCTCAATTATCATTCTCATAAATAGTAGTACATTAGAATATTTTTAAGAGACGTTTTTCACGCTTGCGCTCTCTTGCTCATGTAGGTGCATTATGTAACTTAGAGCAAGACTATCATTGATCAATTCCAAATGAGTGTAAAATTGAGTTTTTCTTACATTTTAAATTTCTTGCGAGTTTTGGGTGAATTCTTTTTTCCTTTTCAATTTGTCTGGATGAGAGGATAAGAAAGTAAAAAATTGTAACTAAAAACTTAACATACCGCCTAAAATAGAGGATTGCATCAGAATACATTCACATTAGCCTCTAAAAAATTTTCCGATAGGATGTTCATCTTTTCTTTTAGGGGTAAATAAACCAAAATCACCCCTGAAGTTTTTAGAAATTATAGATTGCCCCCTCAAGGTTGTGAAAGTACAAATTACACCCTCAAATGCATAATAAGTTACCCCCTTTCGTGAAATAACCGATAGGAAATTCAACAGAATTGTGTGAGAAATAACCGATAGGAAATTCAACAGAATCTGTCTCACACAATTAAATCATTAATTGCAATGGACCAAACTGTCCTTTTGTAGCTAGTAAAAGGTTGTAAAGGTGCGAAATATCTTTTCACAAGCTACAAAATGACAGTTTGGCCTATTGTAATTAGGATTTGATGACGTGAGACAAATTATGTCAAATAGATTGCCCCCTCACGGATTAAACACTCTTCAAAACTAAAGTAGGAAAATTAGAAGGAAAGAGCGGTGGAGATAAAAAAAAATGATTAATCACTTCATTTATTCATTCAATATTGCAAAGGAAGGAGGAAATTGGTTAAAAAACAGGAAATCAAGCAATTAGCGAGGCTATAATGTCCCTAGCAACAGCAGCTAGTTGCTTCATAGTATTGTTGTCAGCTGTGAAGGGTGATTTATACTTTCCATCAAGAAATGATAGCTCGAAAGTATCAGCATCGTCGAAAGTTGCTTGTGCTTTTGCTATAGCTGTAGGATTATCTTTGCCCACCGTCTGATATGCTTCAGGGATGTCGTTCTCTGCGGCGCCTGTATATAACCCAGCGCAAAGATTAAGACTTTGTTTTAGAAGAGGGTCCGTTGTCTTTTCGCGTAGAGCAGATACTCGGTTGAGAATGTTGAACGCTTTAAGCACTGCTACATTTAAAATGATACGAGCGAGCCCTTTGACATCTGCGGTTTTGCTATGAGTGTTTCGACTTAAGGTAGAGTTACAAATAATGGGGTACGTAGTTTTCTTGCAAGTGTCGGCTACTAAGTCACCATGTGAAGAGTAGATGAGAGTGAAGAGGACTGAAAGAAAGAGAATTAGTGAGATTCCTTTCACGGTGAGCGTACCAAAATGATTTAAGCAAGGAATTGAAATGATGTACATAAAAGACAAGCAAATCAAATTTGTACTGGAATGTGATTACCATAATCTCAGAATATTACATTGATTCACCTACCATGCTAATCTTCTCTGTATCGTTCCAATTTTATCGGATGTCCCCGAAGGGACTTGATTCACCTACCATAAATATATAGAAAAAATGGAATGCTGTCAACTCTCCAAATTAAATGCGTGTTCTCAATAGTTTTGGATACAAATTAATTACAGATTCGAACTTTAGAAACTAGATTCTAAATTTTAGAAGTAAATAAGGTTGAGTTTCTCATTTAATAAAATCTTCTAAAATTAACATTTACTAAAACCAACTGTTGATTTGAGCAGATTTTGTTAAATGGAAAACTACCCTAAATATGTTTACCATAGCTGTGAAATTAGGATTAAGTTGCAAAAACAGTTGGTCTATAGTAAGTTTTTTTATTTCTATACTATCTATCTAATATCTTTACTATATAGTATTGCAGAATGGCTTTACGGTATCGTTTCCCAAAACAAATGATTTTCCAAGGAATTACATGGGGCCAGAATCCAATGCAAAATGTAGAGTACTCCACACAAGCAGCTGAGTTTACAGTCAAGAATTCGGGAAATTACAAGATGTAGAGTACTCCATCGAAACCATCTTTTGTAGTGCCATCCCGTCTAGCCCTTTTTTAAAGATGTTTTTACTCTTTTGCCCTCAAATGCAGAATTCACACCCCCTAGAATTCACAACTCCATAATTCAAAACCATTTGTAAAGTTCACACCCCCAAATTACACAATTCACACCCTAAATCCTTTGAGGGGTGTGAAGTATTTCATTTTTGGGTGTGAATTGTGTATTTTGGGCAGGAAACAAAGAGCATGTTAGATGGGAGGGGAATGAAGTGATTTTCAATGGAAAAACAAATTTTATAAGATCAGACATTAGCCAAAAGCCCTTCAATTGGAGGATAGTGGTATCTGCCCCTAACTTCCATTCCGTTTGGGGTAGATTGGATAAAAAGCTTGCGCTTAGAAGGCATCCGGCCATCCACTTAGTGGAACCTCGTCTTCTACCATTGGTTGGGACGGCTGGAAAAGGTGGTAGGATGGTGAGAACATCACCGTAAGAGAGAGAGAAAGAGTCGTGGCTGGTTTGGATCTCCATCAACGGTAGATAACTTCGAAGCATGAGTTGCGAGGGTCGATGCTAGATCTCACCGGCCATGACTACTTAGGCTGAGTTTTCCGTATTTCCCATTAAATCAACGTGCTAAAATTTGAAATCTCATAAAATTTTGATTTTATGAGATTTCACATTTTATCAAACGGAAAACTCAGCCTTAGATCTTTGCTTGTTTGAGCGGCGTGGATGGCAGGGTATTTTCGGTAGTTTACTTAAAATGAGACTTAGGCGGGATGGGTTTGACGCGTGGTGGGCTTGGATGGGAGAACTCCAACAAAACAGGGCCTGCCAGTTCATTAATGGGGACCAACGGATATCCTCAACGGCAGGGCCGGCCCAACACCCAAGGCCCAAGAGGCCTGGGCCTTGGGCATCCAAAAAAACAAAATAAAATAAAATATAGGGGCAACCCTATAGTTTTTACTGTTAGGCTTGAGTAAAGGTCTTTATAGCCCAATAGGAAAAATAAAAAGGCCAGAATCTAATTTTTACAAAAAAAAATAGGTGGATTATACAAGTCTAAATGATACTTTTGCTTCTAGAAATGCAACACAAGTACTATTCAAGTGATATTCATGCGTTCTTGAGATATATATTTTGAGACTTTCTATTTTGTGTTCTAATATAATAATGATTAGTAGAACTTTCTATTTTGGCTCTCTTGTGTTGTGATTATTGCTGTAAAAATTATTTAAGTGATACTCTTAATGGCACATTTTTTAAATTAGGCCTTGGGTACTAAAAATCCTTGGGCCAACCTGCAACGGTTCCAGTTTTTCTTGTCTAATCATTGGAAGCTTATGAAATCACAGTAAAAGGCCCAGGACAATTCAACAGAAATCTGCATATCTTATACTGTAAGCGAAAGCATTAGCATACTGTTGCCAAAAGACACTGCGTTAGTGAAGAAACAGATGTATCAACGCAAAGGTTAATGCAATTCTGGTGTTTTTCTTACAGACTAACACGGCAAACCAATCAATCGTTGAAGGCTATCACCGATTAAACATTCCTCAAAACTACGTGGAAAATTAGGAGGTAAGAGCGGTGGAGATAAAATAAAAAAAAAAAACGATTAATCGATCACTTCGTTTATTCATTATTCAAGATTGCAAACGAAGAAGGAAATTGGTTGAAAAACAGGCGATCAACCAATTAGCGAGGCTATAATGTCCCTAATAACAACAGCTTCTTGCTTCATAATATTGTTGTCAGCTGTGAGAGGTGATTTGATGGTTCCATCACCGTATGATTTCTCGCAAGTATCAGCATTGTCGAAAGTTGCTTGTGCTTTTGATATGGCTTTAGGATTATCTGTGCCCACAGTCTCATATGCTTCAGGGATGTTGTTATTTAATGCGTCTCCATACAACGAAGCGCAAAGATTGAGACTTTGTTTTAGAAGAGGGTCCGTTGTCGTTTTGCGTAGAACATTTACGCGGTTGAGAATGGTAAGCGCTTTACTCGCTGCTGCTTTTAAAATGATACGAACGAGCCCTTTGACATCTGCGCCTTTGGTATGAGGATCATGACTTAAGGTAGCGTTACAGACACTGGGGTACGTAGTTTTCTTGCAAGTTTCGGCTAATAAATCACCATGTGAAGAGTAGTTTAGAGTGAAGAGGACTGAAAGAAAGAGAATTAGTGACATTCCTTTCATGGTGAGCATACCAAAATGATTTAAGCATGAAATTGAAATGATGCAAATCAAATTTATACTGGATTGTGATTACCATAGTCTCAGATTATTGATTCACCTACCATAAATGTATAGAAAAAATGGGTATGCTATCAACTCTCCAAAATGCGTGTTCTCACTAGTTGTGGATACATATTACAAATCCTGACTTCAGATTCTAGATTTTAGATTTTAGAAGCAAATAAATATGTTAAACATAGCTGTGAAATTAGGATTAAGTTGCAAAAAAAGTTGGTACTACTGTACTTTTTCATAAAACATCTATACTAGCTATCTATCTATATCTATACTATACAGTAGGGCTGTAATCGAGCCAAATCGAGCAGAACCTTATGAGGTTCGGGATCAGTTCGGTAAGGTATGAATCAGGCTCGAGTTCGGCTCGGGTTCGATTCGAGCCTAGACAAGTGAGCTCGAGTTCGGCTCGTGAAAAAATTTCAAAGCTCGGGCTCGGCTAGATAGGGCTCGTTAAACTCAAACGAGCCGAATCGAGCCGAATTTAGGCTCGAATCCAGCTCGGTAGGGCTCGTTAGCAATTTAGAACACAAACTGAGAGGGGAAAGAGACATGCTTTAAAACAATGTTACATGTAGATCTACTACAATAATCAAGAAATCAAAAGAAAAACAACACGAGGAAATAAATATTGATAAAAGAATAACAAATTACATAGGAATTCCTCAACTATAAAATATTTTGACCCCAGGTTCGCGAGCCTAACCGAGACGAATCCACTTAGGTTCAGGTTCGGCTCATTTATGGAACGAGCCTAATATTGAGGTTCAAGTTCAGTTCGTTTAGTAGACGAATTGAACTTGAACGAGCTATTACCGAACCGAGTCTCGAATAGTTCGCGAATGGCCCAGTTCATTTACAGCCCTACTATATAGTATTTGATGCAGAACAGGTAGTGGCCCAATTCTATGATCAGTTGGATCGGTCAAAGGCTCGGAGGCCCAAATAGCTCTTAATTGAAAATTGCCAAATTGAGAAATTTTTCGACGAGCCCAGAATGGGCCCAAATTTGGTGGGCTGAAGCAGAATCACGCTGCGGTAAATACACACCACCTAAGTTGTGATACAGGGTGGATTTCGGCCAAATTCCTTCGTTTAGGCCTTCAATTTCATTATTTTGCTATTTTAGGAAATATTTAGATTTCAAATTACTATTAGCGTGTAATTCCGTTTTTATTTAATCCTGTTGGGAAAGTCTTAGATTTGTTTCTAGTTTTCAATTTTAGGAGTTTCCCCAATTTTCAAGATATTTTATTTTTTAGTAGTTTTTTTAGGGTTTGCTGGGGTTTCCCTATAAAAAGGTTTGTAGCCTCTATTATTTGGCAGCTTTTAATCAATGAACAACTTAAGATTTTATCTCTTTCTTCTTGTGGATTCAAGAACTCTCAAAGATTCGAGACCTATCTTCGTTTGGACTAGTACGCTAACTAGTCTTTCGTGAATTCCACTGCGTCGTCAGTATTGCAGAATGACTTTATTACAGTATTATTTTGTAAAATGAATGATTTTCAAAGGAATTATATAGGGTGACCCTTTTCTATTATGATTTTCCAAGTCCAGGGGTTTTTGAAAATCAATTACCTAATTTAATTACTATTAAATGTAAAAATGTCGACAAAAGGAGGATTAGGGTCTGGATGGTGACATACTTATTCGGTCGGTTAATATATCATAGATAAGGAAAAAAATTTGGGGTCTCTGTGATGGCAACAATGTTATGGCATATTTTATTCAAATTGGAATCAAAAAATCAAAAAAGAGAGCCCGTGCTCAAGGTCAACAAAAAAGTCAAATTTGTATGCCCTGTATTTACTATGTTTCATCAGTACAAGTGACAAATGGTTTGCTTCTTGTTTTTCAAAAGTTTATGCCATGTATTTTTAAGTCCTTAACGCGCAAAGCAATTTTGAAGAACTTACAATTTTACAATGGTTGTAGCGCAATCGTTCAGTGAGAAGTTAGAGATCAGGCCCTACAATCCTATCTACATTTTAGACCGCAACAAGGTCTTGGCATGCCCAGGCAATCCATCAATCACGCATCACACCCTATGCCAGGAGGGATGATACCCTAGCCATTTTGGGGTGGAACACTTGCTTTATTCTACCTATTCCATTGTCCACATTTAGGCCATGTATGATAAGTCCCTTCAGCCATGGATTGGATTCATAAGCCCATTGGACCCCAATCTCTTTGTTTGATTTAGCAAATGGACCCTGGACTATGAATCCCAAGCCCCCACCCATGCAATATTACCAACCTGTCCAATGTGTCTGAGAAAACAATTCAGCCCTGCAATTATTTTTTTTGGCAATTATTCTTTTTTAATTTATGGGAAAAATTAGATTTCTGTAAATTTTCAACCGCTGCTATTATGAATTTTTTTATAAGTGCAATTGTGCAAGGAAGCATTTAAATATTTTGTATAGATTGCACATGATTTGATGATGTTTCTTCAATTTTTTTGAAAGTATTTTTCATGATTTCTGGTACTCGTCCTTTTTGTTTTTTTTAAAAAAAAGCAAGTTATATATGTGTGATGGTTATGTTAGATTAACCATTTCACATGAGTCCATTCTGGTGACCAAGAAAAAAACACTCTTAATGACAGATTATTTGCATTCTCCCTTCCATTCCCGAGGTTGAGGGTAAAAAAAAAAATCATCGTAGTAACCCGAGATGTGACACAACCGCATCATCAAGACTCAAGAGAGTTGAACTTCATTTGCCAATGAATAAGATGTGCACGTTAGCACGTATTTGTGTGTATCCATTCAAAAAGAGATGTGTCTTAAGTTATTCGATACACGTGAATCCCACAAAATATTGTGAGGATAATTTGCTCCACTCCTCTTTGGAATTTCTTAATTAACGACTTCTAAGATTCAAACACAGTTATTTGCAATCAATTCACCTAATTGTTGATGCTCAACGTATGAAAAATGGCTTTCTTAACGAGGGCTCCCTCTAATTTCATTTTGCTTTATAATAATGGTCACTTCTAAGTCACATATCTGTAGGTAGAACCGTTGCTCTCGTTTTCAATTCTTGCTTTATGCTCTCGTTTTCACAAATTTAAGTAGTTCGTATGATATTTGAAAGACTTTTATGCGTGTGATCCCGCTTTCATTCGCGCACACGCATTATGCGACTTAGTAAGTTTTTTATGAAATCAAAAAGCCTCACCCACTCCTTGCATCCTCATAAGATCTCAATAATGCATGTGAGGGTGATCTCAATAATTCATGCTATTAGAAATAGATCCTATAAAAGATGTGAAAACCTCAGGTGACAAATTCGTTTTGTTTGTTTAAATTCAAACGCTCGATCAAGATGTGATTTACTTTGGTCAAACTTTCACACCTATGCTTACTAAATTTGATTCCTTCACAAGTCATTACATTTTGTTCTCATTTCTCTTCAAAGGAAACAATTAGACGTTCAAGAAAATACAAGGTAGTGGGAAGCAGTCAACATTCAAGGAACATGTATTTCCGGCCTCCTAGTAGAAGTGGTAGAAGCAGTTCAAAAAAAAAAGTAGAAGTGGTAGAATTATTCCGAGTGACGTAAATGGGTGAAACATAAAATGTTTCTATTCAACCTTGGTTAATTTGACTACAATGTTTCTATTCCATAACAATCCTATGCCCACCCGAGACCCAAACCTCAGTTGGCAAGAAGCTAACCAAAGACCAAGCCCAACACCCAAGAGGCCTTACAATGCGCAGATAAAACCAATAAAAACCTAAACAGAGCAACCGGCCATCACAACGCTCCACTGTTGCTGCCCCAGAGAAACGGATCGAAAAGTCCCTCCTCGGTCACCCGAACCTCATGAAGCCGAAGCCCACACACCTAAGGGCCGAAGCCCACGCACCTGATGGACTGGCTCAGACCCAAAGAGTCTGACCCAACCAAAGTCACCCAAAGACCCTTGACCCAAATATGACATGTACAGCCCAACCAAAAATACAACCATCACCCAAAACTTCACCCAGCAATCCCTAGCGCCATCACCCAAGACCACGCCTGGCCGACCACCACCGATCACCGGAGACATCATCAGCCGTCGCCTCCCCAAACACCAGCAGAAAGAAGCAGCCAACAGGATGGAAATTGTTCTTTCCCAGCAATTTCAAACAAAACAAAAATTGTCCCAACAAGGATAGGAAGAATATTGTTATCTTCCTCGTGATGACTATTATTTTGGTATCTGCATTCGACGTCCATCCAAATTTCAACTTTCACAGCTTTCAAATCCATCACATTGCACATGGACTTCACACCATACTATTCTTTTTTTTCAAATGGGTAAAAGATACTGGCTGCACTTGTAGATACCTGAGATGCCGTTTCTCAAAATTCTTTTGTCTTTAAGTTACAAACAAAAGTTAATTTGTTTCCGTTATTTGATATTTTTGATTGATGCATGTGGTGATAATGACTCTCGAAAAAGCTTTGGGCGAATTTCCCAATATTTTTGGTGGAATTAAAGTTGTAAAATAAGAGTATATTCCAAGTTTACATGTTTCTTTTTTATAATTTAGTGCGCTCAATGAGCCCACTTACCATCACGTGTCTCCGCCTTGACCGTATATCATATCAGATTGGATGATTTTCTTTATAAGGAATTGCTCTAAGGTCCATTATAATTTTTTGTAACATGTCTAGTCCACCTCATATTTTCATAACACCTCTAATCCACTTTTTTACATTTTCTAAGGTGTAAAGTCCACTCTCCATTTTTAATAGACAAATATACCTGCACCTAAATTTAATACATGCTTATATACCACCGCCGGGAAAGTTTACCCTCGTCGGAAAAGTCACCGGCGCCGGAAGTTTACCGGAAAAGTCTGCAGAAAAATTTTTCTGGCACCGGAAAAGTCACCGGCGCAGATATCCATATCTGAAGATGTGGTTATCTGAACTCAGAAGATGTGGTTATCTAGATTCTGGACTCAGAATATGTGGTTATCTTGACTCACAAGATGTGGTTATCTAGATTCTGGACTCAGAAAGATGTGGTCATCTGATCCATATATTGTTTTAAAGCCTACTTGGAATTAGATGTGGTTATTTGAACTTCCAAGAGGTGGTTACTTGGAATCAGATGAAATGACCATATTATCCCTGGAGATATTTTCAAATATGTGACACAATTTTGTGAAGTGGAATGACGAAACGATATTTCAATTAATAATATCCAAAAATGATTATGAATATTATTAATAAAGAATTGCTCTAAGGTCCATTATAGCAATTTGTAACATGTCTATTCCACCTCATATTTTCATAATACCTCTAATCCACTTTTCTACATTTTCTAAGGTACAAGGTCCATTCTCCCTTTTTAATAGACAAATATACCCCCATGATCGGTCGTTATCGTATCAAAAATAATTTATAAAACAGAACAATTACTACTACTCTTTCGAATAGTGGCAAATATTCCAAGTATCGCTCCTCGGGGATTAAAAGGCTAAGCTGCAGTTATTTCAATCGATTTCTAAATTAATTCGAGAAAAGAGATTTTGATTGGGTTCCTAAATTAATGAAAGCTAAATTAAAAGCAAGCGATTAAAAAGTAAAGAGATTCAATGAGAGAAAAGTCTAGGGTTTCGAATCCACTTGACCCTTTGTAACTTAGATTTATTTCGATCGAAGGATTTCTTACTTGGACTCACCGGATACCGTTAGAGTTCGCGGGCCCTTTCGATATCACCTAAAAATATTTGTGTATCATCAAACGGCATAGATTATCTCCGCCTAGCACGAATCGTCTTACTAGTACGATCCGTCTCTATGGCACGGACCGTCTAATAGCACGACGCGTCTTACGATAGTATAATCTATCACAGTCAATTACCACAAATTCAATTAAACCTGTTGTATGAAAAAGTATTTGAAACCGCGCATAACAAATACATAATTATATGGGAAAAATAAAATCAATTTCATAAACATGAAATCATCTAATTCACAAAACCGAATCCAAATAATTAAATCCAAGAAAACTAATGAAATCTACGTTACTCAGAGTACAAGCTTCATCTACGCCCTAGAAAAGGGCTTAGCCGGCCATAGGAATGTTGATCAGCCGTGCTCTGTGTTCTCTCTCGGTTCTGTCTTGTGTGTGTTGCGTGATATCTCGTATATGTCCTCTGGCTTGTTTATAAAAGAGAGGAGTCCAAAAAAATTTGTTTGGTCCTTTGCCACATTTTGCCAATTTTGCCCTCCAATTGGAAATTGCCCCATTGGTTTTCTTGTAATTATGCCACAATGCTATGCCTTTTTGGTCTTTTGGCTATTTATGGCTAAATCACGCATTTGAGTCCCTGGAGGTTGTTGCTTTACGGATTTGAGTCCCTAGAGTTTGTTGCTTACGCATTTGAGCCCCTAGAATTTGTAAACCAAAATACACACGGGCATCACACTCGTGCAACACACGAGGCCGTTAAACTAGTACTGATAATATGCCGCCCCCTTTCCTTGTTTTCCAAGTCTGGTCCATAGTACATCCAAGTGAAGCCCTTGCCGACCTCTCCTAATTCCCTGTTGCTGCCTCTTTTTCATGTATACCAAGTAATTCAATAGCTGGCCCATGACCCACTATAATGCATGTGTTATCAAACCCTCAGTTTGTTTGCTGGCCGGCCCATTGCTTGATTGCCATGTGCAAATCCAAAGCCCAAATTTTAATCACTTAGTAAATGATTGGGTGCTTCTCAATGTTGGATCCATTATAAGCTTGGTCCACTCCCGAATTAATTTAATCACGGACCTTGTTTTGAAAGCAAGTAAAATCCAACTTTGCGCTTTTTATCTCGAAGCCTCCAAGTATCTACAAAAACACGCAAACGAGGCATTATACTCCAAGTAATAATATAAATGGACTTAGCAAAGGTAAATTAGGGGCGCTTATCTGAACATTTTGCGTGTCTATCACCCCACATTAATAATACACCCCTGCCGGGAAGCTCGCCGCGCCGGCAATTTCGTCGGCGCCGGAAAATTGGACTTTGCTGGAAAAGTCACCGGCGCAGATAACCTTATCTGGAATCAAAAGAGGTGGTTATCTGGAGTCACAAGATGTGTTTATCTTTTTTTTAAAAAGCCTATTTGCGATCAAGTACGGTTATCTGGACTCACAAGATATGGGTATCTGGACTATATATTTTTTTTAAAAGCCTACTTATAGATTACACAATTTAGAGTCAATACAAAAGTAACACGTAAATACAAGAGTTGAGGCTAGAGAAAGCACACGAAAAAAGAAAAACACTGTTGTCTATAGTACATTTAAAAGTACACAAAAAAAACCCACAAAAAATACTCAATTAAATAGTACTATTTAAAAGGACCATTTCATGAATGTAGCTTTACAGTACATCACCTATGACACTCACATGTTAAAGTTGAGTACAAAATACGCAATCTTCACCTCACCTGTGAATTTCAAACAGTCAAGTCTTTTTTCATTTACTTTTTCTCTCTGCAACTCTCTCTCTCTCCCTCCCCTTGCTCTTCTCACATCAGAAAGCAAAAGCAATCTTACATTTTCATCTCCTAAACCTTTCACTACTGTTCGGATTTAACGTTGTACACCGGAGATGAGAGACGACAGTCGCCGGAGATTAGAGAGACGCAGATCGGGACGAGATTTGGGGCTCCAGTAGCGGTGTAGCGCAGTGAAACACCAGATTTTCCGGCGAGTTTTCCGGAGAGGGAGAGAGAGATCGAAAATGGTTGAGAAGTCCGATTTGAGTAAAAAAAAAATGCAGTTCCGGCGAGTTTTCTGGCACCGTTTTGGGGATCCTGGCGAGGTTCAGATTGTTGATGGTACTGCCGGTCACCGGAGGTGCTGGCCCGACGTGGTAGTAGCAAGGGACAGTTGGGACTCACGGGGTTAGTTTTGGAAGTTACGTTTTTTTTTGTTGAGTGGAGTGGACTGGAAGTGTTTGCATAATGTTGGGTGGACTAGAGAGGTTGGTAAATAGCTATAGTGGACTGGAGAGTAACTAGCCCTTTTCTTTACCCAAAGGTGGATGAACAATTCAACATATTCTGTACTATTTTTCCCAATGAAGAGTCTATGGTCATACAGGTAGATTTTCACATTATAAGACGTAAGAAGAAAATCGAGCATTTCCCATGTAGCTGCATTTTATAGTAAATGTTCGCTGTTAACACATTAATGATATGATACTACGAGAGGAAGCCAGGGGTAATTTGGTCTTTAGGGAAAATAATAATGCAAAAGCTCCTCTGCGCTTCTCATGGAAATGCATTTTGACCCCAGGCTCCCAAACAATCTCAATTATAATGTGAAATGCAAAATCTGATAGTAATAATGAGGCTCTCAAACGGCCGGCTTTAATTCAGTTATGGACTAGAAAAGTTAGAAAAGAGAGGGAAACTTAATTTACATTTTTGTAGGTGGTTTATTTTCATTTTGAGTGAATATTGTTTGGTTTTTGGTAAAATTACTTTGTCATTTTTATTTGTCTTGGCAAGATAAATTAGAAAAATAAAAGATTGACTAAACTTGAAAAACATTCAGATAAAATGAAAAATAAGTCAAGACTCTGTACATCTTGACTTACTTTTTGTCTTGTATTGATTCTGTTAAGTTTTTAGTTACAATTTTTTACTTTCTTATCCTCTCATCCAGACAAATTGAAAAGGAAAAAAGAATTCACCCAAAACTCACAAGGAATTCAAAATGTAAGAAAAGCTCAATTTTACACTCACCTGCAATTGATCAATGATAGTCCTGCTCTAAGTTAATTACATAATGCGCCTACATGAGCAAGAGAGCGCAAGAGTGAAAAAAGTCTCTTAAAAATATTCTAAAGACATCTAATCCTTAATTCTTACACGATTCCAAATCAATTTCCTGCAAATACTCTCCTGTCCATCTAACAATTCAATCTTTAGAAGCAAATTTAGAAGATATGGGTGACACAGATCATTCGGAATATTCACCCACTTGCTTGCTATGTGGGTGAACCAATCTATAGATAGCATGTGGACACGAAGGTGTCAAACGGGCCGGGTCAGCACGAGCACGACACGTTCGAAGGCAGCACGGCACGCCAGAGGCACAGTAAAAACCTGGCACGGCACGGTATAAGTTGGCACATGGCACGGCACGGGCACGGAATTGAGCAGCACGGCATGGTATCACTACAAGAAATTACACTTTTAGTGACCAATTTCAGTGACTAAACGCGTTTTGGTAATTGAACAAATAGTGACCAAAAATACTTTGGTCACGAAATCTTGAATAATTAGTGACCACACCACATTTGATCACCAATTGTTCAAACCTTTCGGTGACTAACCATAATCTTGTCACTAATAATAT
>JAXBDA010008136.1:0-15619 GCA_036023075.1 Gaultheria prostrata | reverse complement strand
CACCCCCAAACCACAAAGTTCAAGTTTGCCGCTTCAAGGCTAAAAAAACCATCACGCGCAAGACAATATTCACGCTCGGTACGTTCGGTCCCTGTGGATTCGATCCGGTCTTACCGGTATTATGCTATCTCCGACACTAGCCCTACGCTTTGGGCACGCTTATAAATAACAAAGTTGGAGCGAAAGCAGTTAGCTAAGTAGTTTCATTACGTGTATAAAAGCTAGTTTAGGTGATAGAAAGCATCCTGATTTGTTGAGTAAACAAGAGGACGAGAGTTCCTCTTTGTAAGAAATTGGGCGAGAGCCCCTATTGACAAACTATCCCACACCTTCATTTCCATTTCCATTCTTTCTTCATTTCATATTCCATTTTCCATCTCTGAAATCTCAACTACTATAGCACCATAGCTATCATTACATCACAATTTTTAATAATAAACAAGAAAAGAAAAGAAAGCTCCAATTGAAATAAGTTTGATAAAAGTGAACAATCCATAGGCATCTTTCACCACAACATCAATGAATGGAAGTATTTCTAAAGCTAATTTCTTTGAAGCATTTTGTCAAACACATAAAAGCACATCCAAACATGGGCAATTGTTATGCTAATACAGAGAGAGAAGCAAGTGACAAATAGAGAATCTTTACCCGACAAAGTGATGGAGAGAAAACGCCTTCGTGGTGGGATAATGGCGTCGCCCAGGAGATTCTCGCCGATGGTGGGGGTGGTGGTCGCCGGCGGTGGCTGGGTTGGTCGTCTCTCTCTCTCTCTCTCTCTGTATTGAGTAAAATGACGATCCAGGTTTTGGATTTTTCGGGTTTTTGTTTTTTCTATAGCAAAAACGACGTTAATGGAACTTGCTGGGGCTTTAATTCTGTGAAACGAAACCCATTTTAAAAACCAAAAATTCATCGAGATCAAGTACTAATTTATACCCAAATTATATGAAACTTTAACGTGATTTATATTCTAATGAATTCTATAAAATGAATGTTTCAGATCAACAAAATATGATTGAGATATATACAAACTGCCCTTTGAAGAAATTAACAAAAACTACGCCGTTTTGAAGGCTTGAGTGGAGAGAAACAAGTATTTTGGTTTTGATTCAGTGTAATTAAACTCATTTTAAGGAAAAAAAAAAAAGCCTTGCGATTAAGTACTAATGTAAATACAGCAAAAATAAAAAAATTTCTAAATATATATTATGACAATATATACAAGATTAATGTCTCAGATTGCTAAAATATGGCTAATACAAGTAGAAAGTTCTTAAAGAATCTAAAGAAGAGTACTAAGAACTATAATACGATGTCGTTTTGATGGCATGACACAGGTTGAACCTGTGTCACCCTTCCTCGAAACGACCTCGTTTCCAAAGCATGCCATAACCTGCGTCACTCTTTTTGTAAATTTTAATTTTTTTAATTCCCAAAAGCCGAGAAGTCGTAGCTGGAAGTAATCAGACGACCTCCGGCGGCAAGTCTCCTTCGACGGTGCGGATAAAGACTGTCGACGGAGAATGTCCCGTCAAGCGCAAGCCGTGGCTTTTCGTTGCCTGCTTGAGAAGACAATCCAGACTGGCTTTAACTTGAACCCAGTCAAACCAAAGCTAGGGTTTTCGAGTGTTACGTTCGGCAGCCAAAATTCTCAAATCCGGACAGTACAACCAGAGATAGGTTTGATTGTTTAGTCGTGATATTGGGTTTGTATTTTCTGGTCACTCCGTAGTAAATGAATACTCCTACATATTATAAAAATTCGTAGACGGTCAGTATTTGTTCCTCTCACTCTTCTTGTTTAATCTCCATTTCAATTAGGGTTTGAACAAAAAATTCTTGAAATGAAGTGCCTATAGAAAAATTAGAATTGTTTCAGCTTGGGGGCTATTGGAACTGAAGTGCCTTGAAATGAAGTACCTGTTGACAATTGTAATAGCGTATGGAGAAGTTGTGAAATTCTGTTCCAGTAGCCAAACTGTGCTCCAGAGAATTTTGAGACATGGCTGGGTAACCAACGTGCCTTGTGGTTTGCTCTAATGAGTAATGATGCTATCTCGTGAGTATTATTTATTATGTCATCTTCGGCTGGAGAGAAACCAGTGGAAAGGAAAGTTAAAAACAATATTTCGTTGGGATTTAAGTAGCTGTTTCTGGAATAAATTTCCCCTTTGTGTTTGTTGCTTTTCCCCTGGCCACACGAGAAAAAATAGAAAAATAAAGGAAACTTTTTTGCAATTCTTCTGATAAGTGGAGTAGTACTTTAGGGGGGGGAGGGGAGTTTTTGGTAGGACATTTAGATCTTTTATCTACAATTATCATGTGAAAAATATGAGCGCAATGCATGCATAGGTATTTTTACGGATATTGATATTTGAATATTGTGGTAATGTCTATATTAATTCTATGGTAGAGCCAAGCAACACAGTTTGTGGACGGCGGGATATGCAACTTCAAGTGCAAACGCATCAGCTTCTGGGGAACTCTTTGGCTGGTTGACAGGGGGCAGACTAGATCTCTTTCCTCAGGTTCAGGATATTCTTTTCCTTCTTTTCTTGTTCTTCTCTTTTCATATTTCCTTATTCAGTAGGGAGTTATTTGATTGATGTGTTTAAAGTCTATGTACTGCCTCATGCTAAACAATAACGATACTGTTGCTGATAAATGAATCAAAAGAAAGGAAAAGGAGGTTTCAAATATTGTAGGAGGTAAGTTATTCCTTCACAGCTGTGTGATGCATGGTCATTAGGCCGGGATGTAAGTTCACATACCTAGTGATGCGGGCACAGTGGGGATTTAGGAGTTTTAAAAGGGTAGGTTTTCAATTCAGAAAGCAAAAATAAGGCTATTTGGTGAATTGTAGCATTGCAGATTTTGTGCAAAAGTTAAGAAGGAAGAAAAAAAATAGCAACTGTTAAGAATCATTCCTAGAAGCCTTAGGATTTCACAATCCACAAAACAAAGCTTCAAACTCTGAGAATTCTGTAAAAACTGATCTCCATAGAATTCTGTAAAAACTGATCTCCTAGAAGCCTTTAGATGGACTTTGGAGACATCTACACCAACTAGGACTAGAAGATAAACTTTTTGGTCCAATATGTAAGGCGCTTGCTTTTCTGAAAAGATATGTTGATTTGACACTGAGTCCCTCCCTCTCTTATACACTCATATATTAAGCTAGTGATTATGACAGGATTTATGAAGTAGAGGAAAAGGAGTTCAATAGATGAATTTCAAAACGAATGAAAAGCTGAAAGACAGAAAATTGGTGTTTTGAGAAGCATTCAAACAAAATTGTTTTGGAAGTCCTTGCAATCAGACTCGTATCAATTTAAAAAATGTTCATTTCACAAAATCGATGCAAGTTAATCTTATTTTGACACTCAAAAAATGGTTAAAGAACTTGTTGAGTATGTATCCTAGAAAATCCTCCTAATCACCAAATGAACAAGTATGCATGAGTACTATTTTTGTTAAAACCCTCCATGAAGTTATATTCTTAAACTTCATAAAAAAGAGGACTCCACGTTTTGACCTTCATTTTTGGGTTGACCTTTTCAATGCCTTTGACACGAGAATCGCGAAGCGTAAGATTATGATCTGTGGATATGCATCACCAAAATGCCCCCCTTGGAGCCAAATGTCCTCGCGTGAGACCTGTTGCACATTTCCTATTTGTGCTATACCAATTTGGAGTGTCCTACCAAGTCATTAATACTCTAATATTATTCTGTTGAAGCCATGCCTTCATGGCATGATAATACATGTTTTACCTCGATGTAGTCTATTATAATGTCCTAGGAACTCTCACTGACCAAGTAGCATGAGATTATTACATAGACCTGGTACCTTACCTCATTCTTCTTGGATCTGAAACCCAAAATTCTGAGATCTTGGAACTAGGTCACTGGAAACTACTCCTTAGTGCCATAAGGATCTCGAATGGATGTGCCACGCATTTTCAGTCGATGCCATCTCTAATACCAATTGTTTACATCTGAATCCAACCAGTAATGATAGTGTTTATTCAAGCTAGGGCCTCGTGACATTGAAAATGTTATTTACTAGGAAGGATGTTCGCACATGCCTTAAGGATTTTCAATAAGTACATGGACTTGGTACCTTAGCCGACCCCAATTGATTGGGACATAAGGCTCGGTTTGGCCTGGTTTGGTTTACATGGACTTGGTATCTTCACCTTATCCATTTTGGCCTCAAGCCATTGGAGTCTTGCCTCTTAGCCATGGGTCATCACATTCTGGAAATTTAATACGTATACCTTTACGTGTTTTTATTTGGCATGGTTTAGTATTTCTCTCTTGGCTTGATTTTATTTTCTCTAGCACATAAATTAATTTGGGTCTCTAGGCCCGCCCTCTCTGATGCCTTACGGCTTTCATTTGGGGGCATGGTTCTGCAGCAAAATGTCCCTGTAGCTCCTCGGTTCTTGGAGGTTTAGGGGGGCCACGATTTCAGTGGTATTCTGAGAGCAGCCACTTTGTGCATATTGCCAAAGGTTAGGTCTGTTTCCAATCATCTCCCGCCCATACCCCCAATGATTGGGGACTAGATGGGTTCTGTTATTGTTGTTGTTGTTTTGGACCTAGGACTCTGAGCATGTGGGTGCAGCTGTTCAGATGACAAGGGCAGAAATTGTAAGATTGGCGACTCCTGGTGAAGGTTTGCGTGCATCTCTCTCTGCTTTTTTCATTGATAAGCTACTTCTAGTTAACAACTGTAATGTTTCTTGTCTCAAGTTGATAGGGTAATACTACGCAATGCTAAAGAGGCTACGAAGTCTTCCATTCTGATGAACCTCGAAACCAGAGTATGCAATGATTCATCTTCTATGTGGCCGTGGACTAAATCACACAAAACAGATACTGTTGTATATCCTATGCTTTATTTTCAAATTGCCTTTTCAGTTTTATGTCAGTATTTGATGCTGATAGTTGATGCTGATAGGGAGACAGATTTTAACATATGGACAAAGGTATTTGCCAAGTTTGTTTCTTTTAGCTGTCCACTTCCATTGATTGTTGTTACGGGTGCTCGTCTGATCACTTAGGCGCCTGGGCGAGTTGCCAAGTCAAAAACGCATAGGTGAGGCCTTCCTAAGTGAACTATAGCTGGGTGCTCACCTAGGTGGTTGGGCAGTAGCCTGGAATTGCTAGCGTGCCTAGATGCTAAATTTGTTGGGCGACACTAGTGACTAGTTTTGTTGTTTCACTGTGAAATCCAATTGATAAGCTGTTAAGACTCAAATCCATGTGCATAATCAAATATCACCTGACGTTTCACTTTTAATACTACTTGTTCACTACGTAGAATGCATGAACTTGGCATGTGTGGTTGGGCGGCGGCCGGGCATTGCTAGCGCGCCAAGATGCTAAATTTGTTGAGTGACAGTCTGACTAGTCTTGCTGCTCCACTGTGAGATCCAATAGATAAGCTGTTATGACTCAAATCCATGAGCGTAACATAGAGTAAAAATCACTGACCATAATTTCACTTTAATACTACTTTTTCACCACATAGAATACATGAACCTGGCGTGTGAAAATAAAGATGAACTTGGTAGAACTTCAACCTCGCTGTTTGTCTGACGAACACTTCAGAGCACAAAATTGTTTTTGCCTTTTATTTTGTTGGTCTTTTCATAAACATTGCAGAGCACATAACTTCGGTAGCTATAAATTACCACAAACTGGTGTGTTACCATGTAACGCTAACACCATAGTGAATTGCGAATTGGAACGCACAGTCCGAAACATGGTGCACCTTCGTTCCAATTCGGTAGCGACCCAAAGTGATCCTCCAAAGTTTATTCAGAATATCACATGTGACAAGGTAATTATCTAGAGACGTGTGAGTTTTGGCATAGAAAATGATGAAAACTTCTGCCATCGTACTCCAAGAAATTTATTATGCATGAATATCTTGAAAAAGACATTTAGTTTTGACGGATATTTATTACTTAAAGCGAACACATTTTCTTGGGTATTATATAGAAGCCTACCCCTACCACACCACAATTTAGGGCATGTGGCGATCCGTGTTCCCTTTCCTCGTACCGGAACAATCCACGTTCTGGGTAACATTGGGCCTCATGGTCATTGCCTTGGTGCCTAGAGCGTATTTGACAGCTGTGCCCCCATTCAGTTGTGTTTTTACAAATGGTGTATGATAATTTGTAGACATATTTGTCTTTCTAGGGGAAAATATATCAGATACTGGGAAATCATATGAGTACTGGGGGAAGATTCTAGATACTGGAGTCATGTGTGACTCGCTATGAAACCATAGAACATTGTTTTAACATCTGTTTTTAGAAAGAAGAGAAGTTGAATAACGCCTTAGTGCCTGGAGATTTACATGGTTGCTCTCTTCTCCTTCCTCTTCCTATTTAGTATATCTTCTTCTTCTGATACAATAAAAAGGCCAAAATGTATAGGTTTGGAGTCTTTGGACCGTTTGGCATTGCACATTGGAAATAGATGTAACCTGCTGTGCCTGCACCATATGCTGTATGATGAAAATGAGCATCTTACCTTGAAACTAACACCTTTTTACTGGTCTGACAGAAGTTCTTATTCAGTCTTCACCTTTCCTTTGGCTTTACTAAATGCTGTGCAAGCCCCATTCCCATGCTGCCTTTAGAAATATATCTAGCACAGCTTTGTGTTTGCCTGATTTGCTAAAGAAATGATATAATGAAATTTCAGGAAGCCTCCAGAGCATTTCTTGAAGGCTGTGGATGAAATTACTTGCAAAGATTTTGTTGACCTACACAGAAAGTTATGCCCTCCCCTCTTACAGTAGCGTCATATGGCCATGGTAATTTCTCCGAGCCTTATATAATCTTGATTTTTACTAGCGTTCTCTACTTCTCGTGTAAAACCTCTCTCTCTCTCTCTCTCTCTCTCTCTCTCTCTCTCTCTCTTGTTAGCAAGGTCCCCAGCATCGAAATCCTCAATAGCAACTTTTTTCCTGAGTGAATGGAGACTTGCACTTCGACATGGTTGTTGGCCATTGGATTCTAACTTTCAGGTAATTTCCTGACCTTAAGATGGTCTTTTTTTAGGATCTGTTACAAGAAAAGATCTATTGTACTTATTCTTATGGTGCATTTCTAATAGTAGGTCCTTTGCAATTATGGCTTTTACGAAAAACCTGTTTGGTATTCTTCTTGTATGCTGATATAAATGCAGTTCTACTACTTGAGGGGTTTATGCGTCAGCGCGTTGAGGTCCAAAATACTTACTTTTGACGACGGGCTATGATTTCCGAATTACTAAGACAGACTCTGGCGTTATCTGTGCCTGGAGTCACAGCTTTGTGCAAATATTGGACTACGGTGTAGAAAGATTCACAGTACTACCTCCTCCCACTTTGTTTGTCCATTTTCGGCAGTTGTCCCTTTACTTGAGTAAAAATTTAACGTGTTTTTGTGAAAAATGAAGTCTTGATTTGTAGCAGTCCGCGGTCCCTTGCTCACCCACAACCTCATATGCCCCTTCTAATTACTGCTCTCTTTAGACAGGCTCAATTCTCTCCCCGAAAACTAGTACGACTCCCTTTCTCTCTTCAATTCAATTTGTGAGCACACCCCCATTATTCTCATCTCCTATGCAGATTACGTAATGACAGATCCGGATGCATCCCTACATCTATTTGCGGTTGGATATGTATGACCAGCTTGTCTATGGGAGCTGTAGTGTCAATGGTTACAGGGATGAGGTCATCATCCTTTCTGTCTATGGTGTTGCAATGGCAGCAGTTGGTTCTTCAATTGTGATTTTAAGTATATGATGTGGGTTTGCCAGTCCCTCCTAATCTCATACTTCCCATTCAGAAGATTTTTAAGTCTTGTCTTCTAGGTCATGACATATAAGATGAACGGTACGGATCTTTATTATGGACCCAAAGCGGGGCCCATGCGCTGGAGTCTTGAGGGTTTGTTGGTTTGGAGGCTTGAGATGAGCTGAATCCCTAGCCGGAGCACCTTTTTATTAGTGATGCAAACTTATCACACACAATCACTCTGGTAACATTCCCTAGTATGCTAGTATCATTAGGGATACAAACTTATCACACACACTAAAATCATAAGTTTTTCTTGTAGATCATTGATGGTGAAACCATGGTGGTATTGCTAACCGTGTTTGCTAGGCGCTGCTTGTCTTACTTGATCAATGACATGCCACAATAAGCTCTGGGAGATGCTATGCAAGCCCAGGTGTCTCCC
Source organism: Gaultheria prostrata (assembly GCA_036023075.1). Taxonomy (NCBI): domain Eukaryota; kingdom Viridiplantae; phylum Streptophyta; class Magnoliopsida; order Ericales; family Ericaceae; genus Gaultheria; species Gaultheria prostrata. The sequence continues at coordinate 7,371 of JAXBDA010008136.1, read as the reverse complement.
CAGTGGCACACCACTCCCTACCTTCAGGCAGCCGCCCTCTTCAGCCTTGGAATGGATTCTGATGCCAAAGAATCACTCAAAGATGGCACAAACTTACAAGCCAAGAGGAACAGAAATTTGACCTTTGTATAGCTTTTTCTTGCCTTTTCCTTTTGTTCTCTAATGTTTTGCTCTGCTTTCTTTGTATCTACCTTGAGGAATTTTATTTTGCCGTTTTAGGCTTTTGCTCCATCAAAGGATATTTCTTGTTGGCTTGAATTTTCCTGTTTAACGACTCTTGATCCTTGGGGACTTCGACGCGGATTATCTTATAGATGCTTTTAATGACATAAAAGAGCGTTGTGTACACTTCATGATGCCATAGTTTAGTAGATAGGATGATAAAAGTCACGACTTTTGCAATCTACATGATATAAGAGTGTTTAGTTTTATACTCCATATTGGTACTATTTTGCAATTTTTTAGTTAGTAAGTATGTTCATGAAATGGTCCGTCTTTATTTTAAATTCTTTTATTTAGAAAACATGTTTGTCCCCTCGCCTGAAAATTCTAGCTCCATCCTTGACCTTGTTGTTGAAATGTGCACTTTAGGCCATGCACTTGATACGACTTTTACCATTGTTACTGATTTTGTAATGCCTCAAAAATACCATTGTTTTTGGCATATAGAACATCATGCAGATACACACAACCATGGGCTACGGCCCAAATAACAGCAGTTCAAAAGAAAACTAGTGATCTGCCTACTCAAACTAATACACACAACCAAAGCAGATTAGCCTACTTGGGAATGTTACCAAAGAGACATTGTGTGTGATAAGTTTGCATCCCTGATGATACTAGCCTACCAGGGAATGTTACCAGAGAGAGTGTGTGTGATAAGTTTGCATCCCTAATACAGAGGTGCTCCGGCCGGGGGTTCAGCTCCTCTCTAGACCTCCAAACCAACAAACCCTCAAGACTCCCACGCGTGGGCCCCGCTTTGGATCCATAATAATTATTAGAACCGCTCACCTTATGCTTCATGCACAGAATAATGTCTACGCAAAAAATCAGCTTGATTGATTATTAATCGACACGTGAAAAGTTCATGTTTTGATTTATGAAATAGATCGATAAACTTAGACAGTTCATCTTATAAAACAAACTATGATTTTTTTTTTTATTCATCTATTACTATCTAATCAATATAATTTTTGCATGGATGAATTTCTCTGCATAATGTGTAAAATGAACGGTTTGGATCATTATTATGAACCCGAAGTGGGGCCCACGTGGGTTTGTTGGGTTGGAGGTCTTGAGAGGAACTGAACCCTGGCAGGGCTACCTTTAACTTTTTGTCATTAATTATTACTCCCTCCGTCCCTTTTATAATGTAGACATTTCCATTTTGGGTTGTCCCTTAATAAGTGTGTGTTTTGAAAAGTTAGTGGGTACATTTCCAATTTTACCCTTAAAAGTAGATTCCTTTTTGAAAAGTTAGTGGACATTATTATATTGATAAGGGTAAGTAGTGGAAAATAGATGTAAAAATTGTAAAAGTTGATGTGAGAGAAAATAAGTTGGAATTACGAGGCAACACACTTAAAAAGGGACGGAGGAAAAAAAAAGAGGGGACGTGATAAAGCTTGTATCCCAAGAAAATTAAACAATCTCCTATAATTTCATTGACATTAGACACTTAAAATTAATTTCAAGAAATAATTGCACACGCGATAGTAGCTAGAGAGAGAGAGAGAGAGAGGGACGTGATAAAGCTTGTATCCCAAGAAAATTGCCCCTAGTTTTCCGATACATTGTACTGTTATAACATTTTTTTGGAAATCAAAGTTATTAAAATGATTAGATAAGTACGTTCTACTACACTTTAGGAAGGAAAAAAAAGAAAAGAAAAAAGAGCCATTGGGTGGCAACTTCCCATATTGGAGGTGCCTCTCCAGTAGATTGGGTTTCTTCTCCTTCACCTCAGTTTTGTTCTCTTGTTTCTGTTGATGCCTCTTTCGTGGATGCTTAATAGAAAGTTTCTTCTGTTCACAAAAAAAAAGTCAAAACGGACAGCAATTGCGAACTGGTTGTTCGCTCACATTTCAACAATGTCCAAGGTTTCAAATTTCCAACTACAAAACAAATTTATTGACAAAACTCCAAAATGATTGACAAAACAAATTTATTGAAAAAAAACTCCAAAATGATTGTTTGGTTCGGAAATTACAGATATCAACAAGTTTTTTCCGTTTATGCTAAAAAGTTACTCCTTTGTTTTGATTAAAGTATATTTTTATTTTTAAGTTCTCGTTTTTCGACCGGACAATCATTTTGAAGCGGAGGTAATTAACTTGATAAACTTTTGGAAAGGGAGAGCTAAAAAAGAGAGATAATTTATTTATTTATTTTTATCAGTGAAAGATTATTTATTTATTCATAACAATTTTGTTACTGTCTGTAATGAGTTTTTTTTTTCCCAAACTCAATGGACATAATTAAATTTTTTGGTGAAAAAATGGAAATTCTATTCTTCTGTGTTAAGAAAACAATCTAACAATATTAAATCAAAGGCCGGGCCATCGTATATTTCGTTACTTGTTTGTCACTAATAAAAAGTCACCCGATGACGTCTCGTGTTTTCTGGCTTGGCCAGTCAATTTATCTCAAATGTCGGAGCTTGGACTAAATTAATTACTTATTTCTTTTAAAATGATTTTGTTATTAGTGTAATTCTTTTGACTTTTGATAAAAAAAAAATAATTGACTTCCAAGTTCATCAAGGAGAAGAATAAAAAAAGTACGAAAATACTCAAAAAGACAAATTGTGTATTTTGATTATTTTTTTTGCCTTTATTACCTCCATAACTCCGTTCCAAAATGATTGTCAGGTCCGTAAAACGAAAATTTAAAAATGATATACTTCTATTGCAACAAAGGAGTAAATTTTTGCATAAACTGAAAGAACACTCGTGGATACCTAGCTAGTAATTTGCGGAAAAAGTTCAAAATTTTTCTCGACAAAAATGTATTATTTTTAAGTCCTCGTTTTATGAACCGGACAATCCTTTTGGAACGGAGGTAGTGGTATTATTGGTTGTTTTTGTTATAAATTAAGAGTACTTTTAAATTCCTCTTGCCAATATTGAACCGCAAAAGGAAAAAAAATTTAATACTAAAAAAAAATTCGAAGGAAAATTTGGTTCAAACTAGTGCAAATGTGGTTGAGTTTCTAATAAGGGTGAGTTCTCCACTTGATAAAATCAAGATTTTATCAAATCTTGATTTTATCAATTATCAAGTGAGGACGAAATTTGATAAAATCCAAAATTTTTACACTTGATAATTGATAAAATCCTGGATTTTATCAAAACTTCTTCCTCACTTGATAATTGATAAAATCAAGATTTGATAAAGATTTGATAAAATCTTGATTTTATCAATGGAAGAACTCAGCCTAAAAATATCATTTCCCTAATTTAGTCAAAAGTGTGTGTCATTTCTGCTAAATGATATTTTTGTAAGGGAATTGATATAGACACTCTTCGTCTTGATATTGACACTCCCCATTTTATCTCTAGTAGGTGATTTACTAAATCAGCATTGTACTTTATAATTATATTTTTCTCTTGCTTTCAAAATGTAAGGGTAATTTAGTAATTTCACCTAATATATATATATATGTGTGTGTGTGTGTGTGTGTGTTTTGTTAATATGTGTCCTCAAGGCACACAATAAAGTTCATTAAATAAGCCTAATTAAATCAATTTTAAAAAAAAAGTGATAAAAGTAGGAGTAATAAAAGTAATTGATATATTTAAATTTCTCATGCAAAAAGTAGTAAAAGAATTTGTGCCCAATATTTAAAATTTAGATTTTCCATGCAGATAAAGATTTAATTAGGCTCGTTTAATAAATTTATTAACAAAACCATATATATATACATACCTGTCATCCCTATAAACCCCATCCTCCTATGCTTCTACCATTTCCACCCTCAAATAGTCAAATTAATCCGCCCTAGTTTCCAACCCTGGCAGCAAATGCGGCCCACGAAGAAGACGAAAACGACTTCCTCCTCCTCCTCCCGCCCGCCCAGTCCACCACCGCAAACTCCGCTCCAACTCTTCCCCACCCACCCCTTCACCCCTCCACCAGTACCACAACCACTTCCTCCCCAACCTCCTGTCGCGAAGCCCCGCCGCCAACCCAAACCCAACTTTAGGTCCCTGCCTTCCCCCCCCATCCCTCCCCCCTTCCCCTGGGCAACCGACCGCCGCGTCACCGTCCACAGCTGGGAGCACCTGGTCCAAAACCAAATCAATTCCATTTCCGGGTTGGTCCAGTGCAAGCGATGCAAGCAGAGCTACGAAATGGAGTTCGATCTGCACGAGAAGTTCCGCGAAGTCGGGAACTTTATCTCCGCGAACAAGAGCTCGATGTGCGACCGGGCGCCCACTAAGTGGATGTACCCGGTCCTGCCGTCGTGCAGGCTTTGCCAGCAGGTGAACAGCGTGGAGCCGGTCATGGCGAAGAAGAAGAAGAACATCAACTGGTTGTTTCTGCTCTTGGGGGAGTTGCTCGGGTGCTGTACGATTAAGCAGTTGTCGTATTTCTGTAAGCATACGAACAATCATAGCACCGGGGCAAAAGATCGGGTTTTGTACTTGACGTATCTGGCATTGCGCAAGCAGGTTGATCCCAATAACACCTTTGACTTTGAGTATCGCGAGTGATTCTTAGTCTTAAAGGGAAGAGTTTGAAGGTGGTAGGAAATTTCCCTTAATGTAACAAAAAACTTTTTGATTATTAGGCTAACTTCCATCTATAAACTACATGGACCCAGTTGACGTACTTACATATATAGTAATCCATTAATGAACTGGTGAGAAAATGTTTTCTAGGAAGGGTCCACGTATAGACCCAGTTGACTTCGAATAATCGTTGACCAGCCTATTAAGGCTCGCCACATGGAAGACGGATCAATAATTGATACCTCAAATTCTGAGTAAATGTAATGAATTTAACATACAAATACCCAAGTATAGGGTACCCCTAATAAAGGGACCCCATATTACGAAATTATATTTTATTCCTTAATTATATGTATCCAATCTTATTTGTATTCTTATAATTTTATTTTTACAACTAAAGTACAATATTTTTTTTTTTTGCCATTAGTAGATTTTGGTTAAGTTGTAATAGTTATTTTGTGCTCACTAATTAATATTGGAGTCTAAAATATAATTTGTTAATATGTAAAAAAGAATAGGGGCGGGGTGGGTAAACCCGATACCCGATAGGGACGGGGGCGGATGTACCTATAAATTACCCGGTCGGGTTAGGGGTCGTTTGGGAATTTTGGGGTTGGGGCCGGGATCATCAAAACCCGCCCCGTTGCCATCCCTAGCAGAGAGACAGAGAGGTTATTTGGGCCTCAATTTGGGCATTGGCGCGACCTAAAGGGGTAGTTGCCCTGCTTAACATAACGAGAATAGGGAAGATATAAATGGCTTGGCGGATTAAGAAGAGAAGGGCTTGTCGTGATGGACTAGAGTGCACCAAATAAGGATTATCCTTACGGCCGGTGACGTCACCCGCGTGGCCAAAGTATACGGAGAGAGCAAGTGCCCTCATATGATTAGAGGTGAATATTTGCCAACCAATGATTGGCGGCAGATCCCTATAAATATGAGGACATATTCTTTCACAAATTCCAAGAGATTGATTCATCCCTTAAGGCACAGAAATTCTAGAGAGAGAAAGTTGCTTGAGAGCTCTGGAATCAAGAATATTGTTCTTGTGAGTCTCGCGAGTTCATTTCTCCTAGAGCTGGTGTAAAAGGGAGATTAATCAAAGAATTGATTGAATTTCTGTTTGGATAGAACTATAGCTGTATGTTGATATAGAATTTTGTTCCTTAGGGGGTTCACAGCTAAGCTCCCTAATGAATACGTCGACCGCCGGCCCGGCCATATGGACGGAACATAATCAGCTAATCACTTCCAAGTCCACGAGCAATGTCACCAATCTCCAGATTCCAATTTTAAGTAGTAAAACATCGATCATCGCAACACACAATAACTGTTTATTCCGAGACAATCTATTATGCATTATTATCCTATGCAATGATCTGAGCCTACGAAAACTAAAATCAAAACAGGAGTCCAACACGTTCCATCGAATTACAATGAATAAGAAAAACCGATTGAGCTGATCTCCGTCTCTGCTATCATGATTAACATTATATGAATGTCCATATCAAGAAGCGATTCCTGCTGGGTTATCTTAGGTGATTCCTAGTCGGTGTTCTTGGGCGATACCTTCAATTGATATGCGAAAACATGAGAAATGGAAGACTTATCCAAAAAAAAAAAAAAAAACTGAGAAATGGAGAGCGTTATGAGAAACAAATAATCAAAGTAGAAAGATGAAGAATGCGACAATGCGATAAATTAGAAATGAACGCTTCAAACAGAATTTGTCTCAGTTCTCACGGTGTTAGGGGATTTCGCGGAGAGAAACTGAGAAGTGAGAACAAAGAGAGAGAGAGAGAGAGAGAGAGAGAGAGAGAGAGAGAGAGAGCAATTCAGAGTGGCTTTGAAACTGGTGGGAATGAATAGGCGTTGAGCTAGGTGCATCATGCACCGTGCATGTGTGTGTACGCAGAGCATGTTTATTTAGCAACAGTGAGAGAAAAATATCCAATTAGCGGGTCCTTTGTGGGGAATTTAATTAGAGATAAATACGATCAATAATAGTGAGAATAAAGGATTCGCATGGTTGATCCGAGAATAAAGGATTTTTATTGTTATGTCTTTCCCTATGCTTTCCCAAAATTTCAACAAAGTGCAAGGAAAATGGTTATAAAAGTTGGCATTTTCATTAATGCTATTTTTTCTTTACCAGATCTCTAAGAGCATCATTATCAGTCTCAGTAAATTTTGGACCAAATTTAATTTCAAAAACACCTTTTCTACTTTAGCTAGCCACTTTTTAAAAAATTCACAGAATCAGGCTCTCTATTCTAACTTTATTAGATTAAACTATTGTTTTTCTCTACTCCTACTTTTCTATTTAAATATCTTTCTAATTTTTTTTATCCTTATATTTTACTACTTTCAAGCAAACAAAAAAAAATTAAGACTTTACAAACGGCTATATTCCCAACGGCTATATTCCAACGGCTATATTTCTAACCGCTATATTCCAACGGCTATATTTTCAACGGCTATATTCTTAACAGCTATATTCCAACAGTTATATTCTCTTAACTATAAATTAGACCAATTGTCATTCAATTTTCATCTACACTTATATTTTCTTTCCTTCTATCTTTCATTTTCAAATATGGATCTTGAGTCTCTGGACAATATGATTCTATATAAC